>PVLA01006572.1:0-109000 GCA_004027455.1 Hydrochoerus hydrochaeris
GAGAAGGAGGAAGAGGAAGAGAAGGAGAAGGAAGAGGAAGAGGAAGAGAAGGAGGAGGAGGAAGAAGAAGAAGGAGGAGGAGGGAACAGCCACAGAGAGAAGGGAGAGGCTGAGCCAACCCAGAGAAGACCTTGGATGCAAGGGGAGAGTTGTCAACAGAAATAAATGATAAGATGACCTGAAAAGACCAGGAGAGGTGAGCAGCATTATTCAGCTGGGAGCAAGTACACACCGGGACCTCAAATCCAGGTTTGCTAGCTCCCAGCTGACTCCTCGTCCCTGCAGTGAAGACCCCAGCACCTTCCACGCCATCCCCGCAGGTCTTGGGAGATCCAGGTTTCTGCTAAGAACCAACACATACTTTAAAAGGATGAATGATCCAGCACCCCAGGAGGCCGAGAACTGCAAATTGGAGCCCAGGCTGGGCAACTTTGCAACTTAATGCAAAGGTGCATGGAGGGTAGGGATGTAGCTCAGTTTCAGGGCAGACGCTGTAGGTTCAATCCCCAGTACCACGCATACACACAGAGGATGAGAGGCAAAAGTCAAAGAGATGGCCAAGGGGGAATATTCCGGTACTCCTTTGCCTTATCTTCTCAGGCTCTCACCTTAGGGTCAGAACCATTCATGTTCCATTAACATCAAGTCCCACAAGCATAAAGTAAATCCCACTGAGGCAGGGCAAGCACCCCACATCCTACTCTGGAACGACCCCTGTACCCCCTGTCTGCTCACTGGAATCTGGACCAGCTGAGTTCATGATGGACCATTTTTTTTCTTTAACAAAAACCTCTTGATTTTTTTTTCAACTCGGAGTTTTAAAAAGATCCCCAAATAGGCCACAATTGAATTGGATTGGCAAATAACAATACAGGGTGAACTGAGCTGTCAACCTAATCAAAATGAGTATGAAGTGATCATATAAAGCTATACAGGGCAGCTCCAGAAGTAACTTCTGACCCCCTCCCCGAGGATCCCATGTGATTCTTAACCTGAGTCACTGAGGCCACTGCATCTGTGTGGCCTCTCAGGATCTGCTTCTCTCCTGGATATTTGCACTGAGAGCTCCAACGAGGCCCGGTGCTGTTCCACAGCCACACTTGCTGTCATCAAAACAGTTATTTCCTCACGTGAAGGCTTCTCATCCATTTCCCACCTCCGTCTGCAGTTGTCTGCCGTGCTGTCCTTGGGAACAGAACTTTGTCAATGGTGCTTCTGTCTCCAGCCAGGTATGTCCATGTGGGGAGCAGAGGCCACAGCACCCTCCATCAATACCCACAGCCACACAGCAGAGCCCGTAGTGACCACCGCCACCAGGAAATCCTCTCCCTTAATGGATGCTTTTGCCCTGTATCAAGCTCTTCCTGCAAACTCTCAGAGAAGTGGAAAGGATGTTTATAATATTTAGTTTTTGTATTGCTGTTAAAAACATTCCTGCCTGACCCAGAAGCCAAAGCCGATATAAACACCCTGGTTTTGCTGTTTGACTCTTTCCTCCTTTTGGGGGGATGTAGAGGATGGAACCCTGGGCCTCATGTGTGTTAGGGAAGCACCCCACTGCCACTGAGCTACATCCCCAGCCCTGCTGGGCCTGTCCATATGTGAACTCTGCTCAGCTTCTCGACTCAGAAGTTTCAGTGTGGCATGTGTCAGAGTCTTGCCTCTTAAACCCTCGAGATGCGCTCTCTCTGTGTGTCTCTCTCTCCCTCTCTCTCTGTCTCTCTGTCTCTCTCTCTCTCTCTCTCTCCCTCTGATTCACACACTACTCCTGCTATGGGGGTTTTCATATCTACAGGAATAGTTGAAAGGCTTGGGGCCGGGGCTGCTTGATTTCCCAGCCCTGCTTTCCTTAGTCCTGATGATGTACTTGAGCTATGTCCTTCTGTGATCATTCAACATATACTAATAAAGTGTTACAGCCAAAGATACAGGAAGAAGTAATTCAAGCAATGAATCTTCCTATCTCTGCCATCATGGTGATGGTCAAATATTGACACACTTCCCTTTGTTATAAAGAAAGTAAAAGAATATATCAAATTAATATGCTTTCTGGTTCAACACTTTTTCTTGGAAAATATTTGAAGCATTTGATAGCTAATTCATACTATGTGATATTTTAAACTAGCTCCCAAATTAACAAAATGGAAGGAATTAAAATTGGGTGTGTGTATGTGTGCATGTGCGTGTGCATGTGTGCGTGTGCATGTGTGTGTGTGCGTGTGTGTGTGGTGCTGGGAATTAAACTCAGGCCCTTTGCGCGCTACCCAACTGCTCCACCACGAGTTACGCCCCAACCCTCTAGCTAGATATTGTCTAGAAATATGTTCTTCATGAATGAGGGGTGATTGCAAACTCTAAGAGAATTCCAGGGGTTTGAACATTTGATCTGAACCAGTTACATGATGATAGAAGCACTTCATCACTTATTTTGTCACATCAAATGCATCTTTATTGGTAGTGCTAACTGACCAAGGACAGCTCCAGCTAACACCGTTACTGATGTTATCTCCCCCCCCAATAAACGGAAGGGAAAGGCGCTGAGTTCTTGCTTCAGTGGCTCTTCTGTGATTATTCCCACCTGCATCTTCACTCGTGATGTGAAGAGGAAAAATGGCAGGGAACCACTCTGATAAGTAGGGGAGTAGGTGTGATGTCTGAGCTCCGGAGCAGGTTTGGGGAGGCACTGATAACCACGGGAATGGATGGATTGCCTTAGGAAGATGTGGAAGAAGAAACACAAGCTCTGGATGCAGCCCTCCAAAACTGAAGGGCTGTGTTACTCAGGAGAAGCTGATGAGAAGGCCCAGGGAAGGGCAGAGGAAGCAGCAGGGCGCCGGGCGTGGCAGCGCACATCTGGAATCCCAGGACTCTGGGAGGCTTTGGCAGAATGATCTCCAGGGTGAATCCAGCCTGGGCAGCTTAATGACTTAGCGAGACCATGTCTCAAAATAAGAATAGGGCTGTGGGTGCAGCTCAGTGCTAAGGCCCTGAGCTCAGTCTCCAGTACTAAAAAGAAAAGAAGAGATGAGGAGGAGAGGAAGGAAGGAAGGAGGAGGAGTGGGAGAGAAGGAAGGGGGTGAGGAGAGGGAGGGAGAAGAAGAGATAGCAGTGGTAGGAAGGCACCGAGGGAATGCGCTATGAAGCATGCTGCCCTGAGGATTTGATCAGAGAGCAAGAGTGTCCCCAGGAGATGACGGTCACTCCTTTCCAGAAATTTAATGGACTGGTAGAAGTGGAAACCATATGGGAATTTGGGGGGGGGACCCACAGTCAGTGTGTTCTACATTCTCTGTTTGGTCCAACTGTGTATAAAATTTAGTTTACAAGTAATATCCCATGGCAGCACAAGTCCCAAAGTTAAGCAAATATAGGATCGTCCATTCCTGGAAAAAAGAGAATAAAAGCATTCGTGCAGGACTTGGACCATAAAGTATTTGGCGGTGTATGCAGTACATTTCAGCAAACAGATCAAAGAACAGGGTTTTGTTCAAGTGGGTAGATTTATTTATTGTTAAATATTTCCTTTAAAAATGTATACACTATAAACTCAACTATATTTGAACCTCATATGTGGGTGTTAACAAGTAAAGTGAAGGAGTTTTGTTGCAGTTATGATAATTGAATGTTTTTTTTAATTGCAAATGTTGATATTACTACTCCATTCTTTTGCCCAGAATGAATTGTTATGGTTTGAATCCTAAATGCCCCCCCAAATACCATGTACAGAAGACTTGGCTATCAGCCTATTGAGAGTTGGTGCCACCTCTAGGAGGTGGGGCTTTGAGTCATTAGAGTCGTGCCCTTGAAGAGGGAGTGGGTGACCCCAACTCCTTCTGCTTTTTGCCTTTGCTTCCCAGCTGTGCTCTACCACGTGCTTCCTACCATGATGTTCTTCTTCTCCACAGGCCCAAGCAGAAAGCCAGTGGACCAGGAGCTGACATCTCAGAACCTGTGAGCCAAATCAGTCTTTCCTCCTTATTAAGTATTTATCTCAGATGTTCTGTCACAGTGACAGCAGAGAAGCCCTTCCTGGACCTCACTGAGGTTCAGCAAAGCTTATATTTGTAATCCCAAGGGAAAGTTAATGGAATTCTAGCAAGTCATTTTCAATCTGCCACTTCCAGTGTGATCCATGGTACAAATAAATATACACATATATATATCTAAGATGGTGAGGAGCTAAGGGGGTCCTAAGTCCAGCCAGAATAATGGCTGACTGGAACAAAGGCCTCAACCCTGGGCCAAACACAGGTTTTATTAATTTGTGAGGTATCTGAGTGCTGTGAGTTGAGCTAGGTAGGATGCCTGAAATCGCCTCTGCAATATGGGGAGGGGGGAGACAGAGAGATAGAGAGACAGAGACAGAGACAGAGAGGGATATGCAGAAAGAGTAATTGGCAAGGTGGTAAGTTCAATCCCTGATACCAGAAAAAGAAAAAAAAAAGAGTAATCTGTTTATCACAGATTAGGGCAGTATCTAGTGTTTTGTGGTTGGTGCTTCAGTTTTGATGTGTAATTTTCAAGCCCTGAGAAGTCATAGCTTCTTTTCCTGAGGCTCATTCTCAGCTGACAGCTTGGCATTTGTTGGCCTAGCTCACACATACTACTTGGGAGCTATAGGCAGGGCTTCACTGACCTGTCACATTGCTTTAAAGACTATGCATCAGCACCTCAGCTAGATCCATTTGCATTGCTTGACCTCAACTGAAGGGATAAAGACAAAACTTGGCCAGCTCTGCACACACACAGAAGGTGGCCAGGTTTAGCCAAAATGGCCACAATTGCTCTTCTTTCAGGGAGAGTCATCAAGAGGTCCTCCCCATGACGGAGAGCAGGGTAACACACGAACAAGAAGGAAAATGTATGTCCCACGATATGGAAAGAAAGGAGCTCGCGTTTTTGTGCTTTCTGTTCATTAGCTGTGCGTCTTTGCAGATGGGACATCCACAGACCAGACAGGCCACAGAGGACTGTGGGTCACACAGTGAGGCAGCCTGGGGTGACAGTAACAGGGATCCTTCAGTATATGATATAATTGTTTTTCACCACAGTGTAACACGCATAGTGTTGCCAAATAACTGATTCCAGTAACTCTAAAATCTATCCTTTGCCTTATTCTCTAGCTACTTCCTTGTAAAAAGATGAGTTGGCCACCAAAGAATCACTGTATTATCTCTACCATTTCCCTCTTTGGTTTTTGCACATCATGAGTCTGCTTCACCTGGCAGCTGTCCAAGCCCCAACCGTACTGTAAGGGAAGAAATGAAGAAATTGTTGCCTTACTGCTATCAGCTAAGTCCTTGATACTTAGTTATAGACAGTCTCATTTATGATGGTTCAACTTAATGATTTTCATCTTTACAAGAGTGCAAAAGTGACGTAGCCGTGGAGTAGAAACCACACTTGGAATTTTGAACTTTGGTCTTTTTGATCCTCTCTTGTGATGAAGGACAGAGGTCCAGGGCTGCAGCCCCACTGTCACCAGGGAAAATAACTTCCAATCCAGTGTGCTCTGTGGCAGAAACATGATGTTTAGTGGGACAGGTGTATCAAATGCATCTTTACTCACCATCTTTTCAAATTCTGGTGTATTTATTGATGCGGACCCCTGTTGTAAGCCAAGGAGTGCCTGAGCTTGCAGAGAGGATGTTGATTTGGCTCTTGAGGTCCA
The DNA here is from genome assembly GCA_004027455.1 of Hydrochoerus hydrochaeris. NCBI lineage: Eukaryota > Metazoa > Chordata > Mammalia > Rodentia > Hydrochaeridae > Hydrochoerus > Hydrochoerus hydrochaeris. The sequence goes on from PVLA01006572.1 coordinate 5,672, forward strand.
GATGAGATCAGACAAGGGAAGAGTAGGGTAGAGGGAAAGTGAGGAGGCAGGGGTAGCTGTCACTGACAGCTCAGAGTTGGCAGGAATGGCTTGCACCCCATGCCTGCTGAGGTCTCTTTTGAAATCACTTTCTACTTAACAAACATTTATCAAGTACTTTGGGTGATCTCTGTGTTTGCTGCTAGGCAGAATCTTAAAGGAGCCTACAAATTATCTACTGTGAGGGAAAGACCAACATCAGGATGTGTGTCCTTTTGAAATGTAAATAACTGAAAAAAGTAATAAACATTGCTCTGTAAAACTCAGAACAAACACCACTCTCCCATCTAACACCTTGCATGCTCTTCTCACGCTATTCCAGGAAATCGGAAAGAGACAGACAGGGTTTTCAGATTAAAACAAACCTCAGGAACCATTTTCATGCTCCAAGAAAAATGATTCTTAAAATTTTAGATGAGCCAAATAGTCTTTTAACTTATACTATAACTGCTTACAGACACCTTTGTTATTTCCTCGTACTGTAGTCAAATTTTTATTTCTTCCACTTCTCATTTTTTAATTTGTTTTATTTTGGAACCGGCTTCTTCTCAGATACTATGACATTCAGTTATATTTGAAGGAATTTAACCTAGGATGGACCAGTAGGGAGGCTAAGAAGTTTGGTCATTTACTTGCACCAGAGGAAGATGCATTTTTAAACAGCACACTCAGCATGGACATAAACAGGTGTAAAGCATCAGTCCATTATGAGGAGCCACACTGTCTTTTGTAATAACGTGCTTTAAAAGCTCATTCTCCCCTTCCATGCCATTTATTATTACTGCCTTTATTTGAGAGATTCTCAGAGGCTGGAGAGAAGAAATACTTTTTAAATTTAGCTAGCAGTGGCCGGACTGGGAACAGCCAGATCCAAGCCTTTCCCCATGAGGCTGCGCCATTTGTGGACTGGAGGTGGAGAGAAGGCTGCACCAGTAAACAGGCCCAGGCTGGAAACCAGCGCCAAGTGTAGGCAGCCAGCAGACTGAAACAGCCAGACCCCTGCCCCTTCTGGTGGGCCGGCTGGCAAACAAGAAGTACCAATCCCTTCCTACCTCTGCCCTGTAAGCGACTGGTTTATCTGGAGAAACACAGGCTGTGAAAATAGCTGTGGAGGTGAAGTGCAACTGGATGCTGTGGTGCTTTGGTGCTTCACTGCCATTGCAGGTCTAGGGCCAGTGGGCTGATCATGGGCTCAGAGGATAGTGGTATGCAGTGTGGCACCTGGGTGGGGGGATCTATTTCTGAGGGTCATAGCCACTGTTGATTCCTTATGGGTCTTGTTTTGAAGTCCTATATCATCGCCATTGTTTTGTTGGGTTGGGTTTTATTCTCTTTTATTTTGTTTGATTATGTCAAATCCGATGGCAAGAGCAGCTATTTCAAAGACAGCAAGAGATATTATGGTAGCAATTTTGGATTTACTATTGGTTTGTTTTGAAGTCCTTTATTGCATTCATTGTTTTGTTTTTATTGTTCCTATTCTAGTCTGTTCTATTTGATTTTTACTATGTCTGCAGCTATTTTAAAGACATCAAAAGGCATTAAGGTAATTCTTGTTGATTTCATAATGCGTTGAAGTCCTGTATCGCTTACACTGGTTTGTTTTGATTGGTTTTATTCTGTTTTATCCTCTTTAAAATAAAATTTAAAAAATAAATTTAGCTAGCAAGATATTTTCTAAAGGGCAGAATAAAGTACAAATGATGTAGTCTAAAGACACCTAGATTAAGCCTTTCCTATCTCAATTTCCTCTTCCATAAAATAGAAAACAGTAAGTTTCCACCTAGTAGAGTTACTGTACACTGTGTATTGATGGCAGCTATTAGTGTTAAGGGCTACAGCTAGATCTTGGATTCTGACACATTTGGGGATTATACCTGAATTGGGACCCTAGAGATAACCCACATCTGTGGAGTCCTATACATTTTTAGATTCTGTGTCAAATTCATATCCACTGTTCTAGCTTATAAAGTGTGAGAGAAAGTTCAAAGCCTTAACCAGACCAAAAAATGTTACAAAAGCCTTTTCAAAGAGAAAACTCCTTTATTTATTCAGCAAGTGTTTATTAAAACCTACTATGTGCAGTGCATTGGCCCTTTGCTGGAGAATCAGTAAAACAGTCTTTGAGCTCAGTGAACTTAGGTCTTGTGGAAGAGACTTTGGCTAATGAAATAGTCACAAATAAATAATACAATCTCTAATAAAATTTATGGAGAAAAATCATGGTTCCTTTTGAAATCTTGGAGAATAAAACAGGCATAAAAATATGATCCTTGGGGAGTGTAATTTTCCCATTTCTTGATCTCAATCTCTATTATAACTGACAGTTGTGACATTAGTACTTGGGCTCACTTGCATGTCATGTTGTTTAAGGTAAACTGTACTAAATGCGTTTGGAATTTGCAAATTTGGATTAAAACTTAGAATCATGAAAATGGCACAGTGATGAGACCTGGAAGCTATAATCTCATCTCATGACCATGTATGTCTTTTACAGGGGTGAGAAATTCCTGGACAGGAAGGCTGGCTGGAGCTGGGAGTGGAGGCCTCAGGCAGGAGAACAGAGGCCAAAGGCCACCGCCAAGCCCTGCATCAGGAAAGTCTGGGCGAGACTCATGACAGAGGGAAGCAGCACCCGAGGACCAGGTTAGGGCACACAGGAAGAGGAGGCTCCAATGGGGCCATCTTATAAAGCTTCTTTTGTCTGCAAAGAATTTATCCAGCAGATTCTCGCCTGCATCTTTCTCAAATTGCAATCATTGAAACAGTAGCTCACAATCCATTCATGGGTCACAAAATAAATTTAGTGGGTACCTAAGAAAGTATTGGTATACTTTTTTAATGAAATAGAAAAAAATTTCAAAAGAAAATGACAGTGTGCACTGTCCGTACAAGGCAGGAGGTGGCCTGTGTTGGTTTGTTGGTGAGTGCTAAGTGGCCCTCTGAGGCCCAGAGCGTGTTCAGTGTTGGGAATTCTCTGAGGAATATTCTATGCCTCATTGCTCCCTCAGCATGATCCCTCTAAAGTTAAAATCCTGCCCTAAGCAGGCAAGATGTACATGACAGGAGACAGAGAATGGAGCACCTTCCCGGGCTGCAATTCAGGGCTAACTCTGAGTCAAATATGGTGCTAGAGATTGGATCTTGAATGTCCCCCCAAAGACTTGGTCTCTAGCTCATGGCACCATTGGGAGGTGATGGGAACTTTAAGAGGCTGGAGGACATTAAGTCACTGGCAGCATTCCTTCAGAACCTCTTCATCTTTCTTCTTTTCTTTTCTTCTCTGGGTGCCAGGAAGGGTAGATCTTTGCTCCATCCCACCATCCCACTATGATGTTCTGCCTCGTCAAAGGCTCAAAAGCCACAGGGCCCAATGACTGTACCAAAACCTCGGAAATCAAAGCTTATATAAGCCCTTCCCTCTTCTAAGTTGTTTATCTAGGGAATCTATGGAGTCTGGATGTGGGGTTGGCAAAGGAACAATCCTGATGCGATACTGTAAGGGAAGCAAGTGAGATGGAGAATAAGACAAAGGTGTACATCCTGCCTCCCCTAATGAAGAAGAAATGTGTAGGTTGAGACCGATGATTTTGAGCATTTTTACCTACTAGAGTTGCAATTTCATACACTGGATCAGTGAGGCCTTCTAGAGGTCTCCTGAGATGTAGTCTCCTTTAGGACCTCATCTGTGAGTGAGGAAGAGATAATGTTGTAGAGGGATTAAGCCAAAGGGTTACACCCCTATTTCCTTTGTGGGCTCTTTGCCCTTGAACAATTGCTTGGGGTAGGTATTAATCAGTTTCCCATGGCAGAGGAAAGATGCTCCATCCATGGTGGCCAGGAAGCAGAGAGAAAAAGGAGAAGCCACAGACAAGCATAGTATGCCCTTCCAGGTCCTGCACCAGTGACCTTCCTCGAGCCCAGCCCACCTCTTAACAGCACATTCAGCTACCAAACTTATCAGTGGATGAACCCACGAATTAGCATTTTAGATCTACACTGTAACAGGGCACCCATCAACTGGCTGCGGCTGAAGCCGTTATGTGTTAAACAGGTGTGGTTAGAAGTAGCCGCCTTGTCACCATGGCATCTTTGTGACTGAGTGATTTCCAAATATCATAAATATCTTCAGTTTTATTACTCCACTTGATAAAATGCTTCTTTTTCTAAGTTTCTAAAAAGTGACTTAATTGAGCTAACGTTTTTCTCTCTTCGGAGGGACCAAAGGGTTAGTCATTATATGTGCAGATGTAATTTCTAATTTCAGATTTTTTCACCTCTTTTTTGGGTAACCTAATCCTCAAAGGGAAGGGCACGGATGCTGGTTTTCCTTTGAGTTTGCAGAGCATTCCAGAAAGACTCCTCGGTGATGACAGGGGAGTGCTATCGTTTGGATTTTCAATGTCCTCCTGTGATAGTTAGTTGTGGTGTTAACTTGAATATGAAACACAAGGCAGACAGGTTTGGCCAAGTTCTTGGTACATGTGGGTGGATGATTGACTTACCGAAGAGGGAAGACCCAGCCTGGGTATGGGTGGCACCAACCAACAGGCTTAGAGTGTTAATGGCTTCTTTGGGGGAGTTCTAGTCTTTGCCACTGCCTTTGGATGTCCATCTACAGGCTTCCCACAGACCTGTCAGCATCTCCTTCCCACTGTGGACTTGCACAGGACTTCACAGTAAGCTCCAGGCTTTTGACTTTTGACTGAATCTTCAAGTCAAAGTGTACTGATGGCCTTTTTCCATTTTCCCTCACCTTGTGAATAATATATATATATATATATATATATATATATATATATATATAGTATCTAGTCCTCCAGTGAACTGTAACTGTAACTATAACTGCTACACTCCCACAGGCCCATATGTTAAAGGCTCGGTTCCCAGTGTGTGAAACTACTGAGAGGTGGTGGAACCTTTAGGAGGTGGAGCCTAATGGGAGGAAGTTAGGTTATTGGGGGATTACTCGTGAAGGGGACATTGTGACCCCAGTCCTTCTGCTTCCTTTTTCAGTTTTCTGGCTGTGATGAGGTAGACAGGGCTTCTCACCACATGCTCTCGCCATGATATATTGTGTCTCCACAGGCCCAAAGTGACAGGGCTAAGGGATATTGCAATGATACCGCCAAAATAAATCTTCCTTTCTTTTAAATGTATCCTCTCAGGTACTTTGTCATTGTAACATAAAGCGGTCTGGTCCAGGGAGGAAATGTGAAGGTGTAGCTTTGTGACTTGACAAAGAGCTTGACAAAGATGCTATCTGTTGAAAGCTCACCATTAGTAGGGAGGACAGCAAGAGGAGAGACATGGACAGATAAGCTGGCGGGGAAAGGAAAAGGCTACTGGGGTCATGAACGATGCCAGCTTTCATCCTACGCAGGAAAAGTTATCTGCATAAATAGAATCTCAACCCAAGGATCCCAGGATGTGACATTAACTGTTAAGGCAGATATGGGAACTCAAGGATAATCACTTATAGTGTGTCTGTGCAATGACTCACCCTATAGTTACTACTGAAGCCTAAGTCTCTGACCTATTATTCAAGAACTTGTGATTCCTCCAAAAGGTTTTCTTAATCCTGAAGATTTCTTCATCTCCTTTGGGGAGAGAAACAGAGATGAAGGAGAGAGGAGAGAAGGGAAGAGAAGAAAAGAGGAAAGAGAGAAGGAAAGAGAGAGAGAGAGAAAGAGAGAGAGAGTTACTGAAGTTTTTCATATTGCCTAAAACCTAAGAAAGTAGACCAAATAAGGGTTGGCCTTAGTCCTTTCCAAAAAAAAAAAAAAAGAGAAAGAAAGAAAAAAAAAGAAATGGCTCAAAGGACAAAGAACTAGTTTTGGTAGTTTGTTTCTCTCTTAAAACAATTTTCACAGTTATATCAACACATTCCAAAGTGGAGTTTACCTCTCCGTGCACACTGCCTTTGAGCTGGTTCATACCGACCTGATTAAGGTACCACATTGGCCCCGTTCTGACCCTGAGTGCCCGGTGCACTGAAACCTGAGTGTCAGTTCCTGTTTGCCCCATTGTACCTTGTTAGAGAAGGTATTTCTATTCTCCAGAAAGTGAACAATAAGCTACTGTACGTTTGGTCTCTAGATTTTATTTCTTCATGTTTTCATTAGTTATATTCATAATATTCTATTAGAGTCAATTGTTAAATAGCTGGAAACATCCCCAACAAAGGACAAAAAGGTTCTTCTATAAAACAAGAACAGCCCATCCCCTGCCCAGACTTGAAAGACCATAAATTAATGTAATAAATTGCAGCGAATAAGCATCTTACTCGCCTAGGGATTTAGGGTTTGTGAGTCCATGTCTGAAACTAGGTCAGTAACACTTAAAAAAATACTATTAAATACAAATTGGAATTCACTGCTTTAAGAAATTAAAGCCCTATCCAGTTAAACCAGAATCCAATATGTTATTTTGATGGATTCCGATTATGTCGCATAAACTGGAATACTGACATTTTTGCTAAAATTATTAATATCTCACTTGAGATACTCCTGGTTTCAAAAATTTCCCCGTCCTCCTCCAGCGTTTATCGTGAGAAGAGCAGCCTTCAGTTTGTCTTGGAGACCGTGCTTGACAAACTTCCATTGCGGAATCACATTCCTTAGTGCCTTGGAAATTCTCACATCCTCAAATCCCTTTCTCTCTATTTTTAATTCAAGAAAAACATTTGAATAGAAATCAATTTTGATTCATTATTACAAAAAAGCACATTAGCTGAAATGTGGAAGTTTCAGACTATGCCTGGTCATGTAATTTGCAGCCAAGAACATAAAAGTAAATATATCACTTAATATTTATTAAGAATTAAGCACCCAGAGGGGTTAGTCACTCATGAGGACAGAAGTGTGTAATTTTCTGTCAAATGAGAACCTTGGCCACATACACTGGAATAAGCCCTAATTGTTTTTGAGTTGTACGATTTTAAATAAAGCCTCATGGAGGAAATCACAGTAAAACAAGGTAGGAGGCACTCTGGGGAGGGGTTCTATTGAAAATCCACGGCAAGCACTTCCGTCAGTTCGGATCGAGCCATATTTTATCCGAGGTTTGCATTGTTTTTAATCCTACTTTCTAACAAAGTCTGAAAACGTCTGGGGAGGGAGGTAGAAATGGGAGTGCTGGGGGGAATTTTTGTTTTGCTGCGCAGTGAGTAGTTATCATATTTTGCAATAAATGTTTCCTCATGGACTCTGCTCTGTGGCCCTTGCGCACACACCCTCGTCCTCTTCCCTCATGTTTGCCACAGCTATTTCTCTAAAACTGCTGGAGTGGCTGTTTTGCTATTCTTCAAAGCCTTTAAAACAAATGGTGAGCCGTCTCTCGGAGGCCCTGGAATAGTGTTCCCAGTGCAGTTATAAACTCCTCGATTACACATTAAAGTCTTGTTCATTCCATAAACGTCAAGATAATTTTCTGGCTACTTATTTGCTTTTAGCACCGTTCCTTGCAAACTCAGAAACCAACCACCATTTCCTCCGTACCCTCAAAATTAGGGGAAGTGTGTAACCCAAGTGCTGCAGGAAGGGTCTTCTCCCAGCCGTCTGCTCGTGGAAGGACTTCATAGGAGTCATGGGATGCTCCAGGGTGCCCTGCTCCTGTCTGGGCTGAGTCCCGGCTCCAGACCCGGCAGAATGCAGGGATCAGGACGCACCTGCTGGTGCTGGCTTACAAAAATAAGACAGAAGAGTGAGACCTCCGACACAGAACCAAGAGTCACGCTCGGATGACACCTTTGTGAATCACACGATTTGAAAGCAACATGGGGACGATTTCAGCAGAGCGTGAGAAAGACAATGCTTTTTGGCTGTATGTGCCCGATCCTTTCCCCACTGCATTATCCAACCCCTGCTTGTCTTCCTGGTCTCACGGCTGGGCTGCAGTTGTCATCTGCTCCGATGGTCCGCAGAGGCACAAGGAGCCCATGCTCACCTCGGCTCTGTGCCCGGCCAGGACCTTGAACCCCAGTAGCTCACTCACCTGCTAATCGGCTACACTTCGTCATTTCTTCCGGGTACTTGGATACCTCTGACATTTTTTTTTTTTTTTTTTTGGTGCCAGGAATCAAACTCACAACTTGATGTTTGCCAGGCAGGCACTTACGCCACTGAGCTCACCCCCGGCACCTCTGACATTTTCATTGGCCAGTGTCTCACCTGCTCCCTTCCCAAGGCGCATTGCATGGACTTCTGATCCGTGTCAGCCCGGACAGCGTCAACCTGGGCCATGCTGATTCTCACCACCACCTCTTGGTTCCTGCGACCTTATACTGACCTCTGATGCTGAATTAGCAACTCAAAGCCAGATTAAGATTGTGAACCTGAATGAGAAAGAAAAATGTAGTCATGTGCAAGGTGGAGAGCACTGGGGTAATCATTATCCTTCACAGTTTTCATTTATTTAGACAAATCAATAGTTCATACTGATGGGTATTCATTCATGTCATTTTGGGGACAGTATTCTGATTATTAGTCTGAGGGGACAAATCAGAGAAAGTGTGGCAAATGCCAGAAAACCAGTTAGAATGGTTGGGAAAGGGGACCAATAAGGAAGATGAAGCCAGGTGTGGTGGCACATGCCTGTATATCCCAGCACTCTGGGAGGCTGAGGCAGGAGGATCACAAGTTCCCACCCAGCCTGGGCAATTTAGCAAGACCCTGTTTGAAGATAAAAACAATAAGAAAAGAGCTGGAGATGTAGCTCTGAGAGAAAGCCATGGGTTCAATCCTAAGTGCTGAAAAGAGAGGAAGGAAGGAATGGAAGGAGGCAGGGAGAGGAGAGAGAGAAAAGGGAAAGATGAGAAGATGACGTTTGGTATTTATTTGTGAGGGAAATTAATTTACAACTGCATAACTCCTGTTATGAATGTGCTATCATTGCTGTGTGGGGTGTGCACCTGTAATCCCAGCACTCGGGTGGCTGAGGCAGGAGGATCTCTGCAACTCTGAGAATTACTTGGAATTTCAAGGCCTGACTAGGCTACATAGTGAGTTCAAGGTCTGAACTATACAGCAAGACCCTGCCTCAGTGGTGCGGGGTTTAGCTTAGTGGTCTAAGTGCCCAGCCCTGGTAAGCACGAGGTCGTGAGTTTGATCCCAGGTGCAAAAAAACAAAAACAAACAAACAAAAAAAACCTGCCTCAAAAAGACAAAAAAAAAAAAAGTGCTACGCTACGGCTACATGGGCATTGGATTAGGTTATTCTTTCATTTACTGTGTCAATAAATACTAGAGAGGAAACGTAACAAAGGCGTGTAGAGAGCATATTCATTTGAGCACTTACAAGGGCAGTGACTTAAAAGGGGTATCAGGGAGATAAGGAAGAGATTCTTCAGAGTTGCCAGACCGGTATTTCCCAGCTTGTTGATTTCCACTCACGGCCCAGCTCACACTCTCAGGACTAAATCACGAACCTGTTCCAGCCCTGAGACCCAGACATTCTGCTTCGCTGTTCTCTGAGGAGCGCATGCTTGTTCAGAGCAGCGTTACTCCAAGGGTCGGGACATCTTTTAGGGGTCAGCCCAGCCCTCTTCTCTGCACCCCACCGATAGGGCGGGTTGAGGGCGCTGTGTGTGTGGTACAATCCGCCCCCCCCCCCCCCCCCCCCCCCCCCCCCCCCCCCCCCCCCCCCCCCCCCCCCCCCCCCCCCCCCCGCTCCAGCGCAGCTCAGCCACAAATGCGCCTAAGCAAAGCTGCTGTGTAGAAAGCGGCAGACGGTGGCAGCTTACTGTCCGCCTGCGGTCAGGGAGGTAACTCCGGTCCCCTGCAAGCAAAGTAACAGGGTAAGGAAAGAACGAGGAAGCCCACCGAGCCCAAGAAACAAAGCATGGGCTGATCACTTTCTGGTTTTTCCAGACTCCCACCTCCTTTTCCACCTCTGGACTCCATGACGTCCCTCTGGCTCTGTGACAGATCACCCTTTACTATATAGTGACTTGAATCACTTTTTCTTGCTTATAATTGCGTCTTTCTTTTTCTTTTTTGTGGTTACGCAGTTAAACTCAGGTCCTTCACAGCAAGCTATGTCACCGTCCCTTTTTAAAATTATCTGAGACAAATTGCCAAGTTGCCAAGGCTGGGTCCCAACTTGTGATCCTCCTGCCTCAGTTTCCCAGAGTGCTGGGACTAATAACTGAGTCTTAACTAAGACAAAATCATTAAACAATGGAAGCAGTTCGGGTATCCCCAAATAATAAAGTAGTGAAATAAATGATTGCATGTTAGTTTAATTAAATATTTTTAAGGCATTATATCAAATTACATGGAAAACATCTACAGACCATTCCATTAAGGTATAAGAACACATGCTTGAAACCATTAAATTGTAGATACAGCCAAGAATCTGGAAGAACATACATGGTGAACAGTTACTAAGTGCACAAGAGTTTTGGAAATAGGCTTTTTTGGTGGAGACTGTTGGGGGTCAAACCCCTGACCTCTTGCTAAATGACTGTCCTGTCACTGAGGTACAACACCTGATACCCAAACGATACCTTTACAGTGAATTTAGACTACTGGGCTTTTGAAATTGGGATTTAATATACCATTTCAAACCTTTATTAGAATATATATTTTTCTGATAACGATATTTCCCATCACACTTCCTCCCCACACACAGAAGCTGTCCCTGGCTTCTTCTCTTTCATTCCCTGCACATAATGCAACAATGAATTCATTGACTATGAAGTGAAAATCTCTCAAATCAGTTCACATCACTCCAAATCCTTTGTCAATGACTTATTTCAGATACTACTGGCCTCGCACCTGGACTGCCACAGGTCTCCTAAACAGTTTCTCCAATTCCTCTCCGCTCTCTTTTATTTCGCTCAGCATGCAAAAGCAGGAATGAGTTTTAAGATAATACCCAGAATTGTGACTTCTAAATAATATTTTCCAATAAAAGGAATCAGGGCTCCATGCAGAATAAAGTGATTATAGTTTTGGAGCAAGAATTGTATGAGATTAGACTGAAACATCTTATGAAACAGGCAGCAGTGAAGCAGTTCAAGACCACTGAGAACATGTCGGAAGGACTCAGGAGACAAAGAGATTCCTATTGGCTCAAGCGAGGATAATTTAAGTTTTGATTTAAAAAATAATAAGTTCATGAGATTAAAACAGATCTGAGTGTTTGTATTCATGTTTCAATGATACAGCTTTAAAAAGCTTTGAAGGATATTAAATAATTATCTGTTTAGAAAATCCCAAGGAATCATAAAAAAAAAATCCCTCATTAGAGTTCCTACAAGGTTACAGGCTATAAGCATAATATGCAAAGATCACTTGGCTTTTTATATGTCAGGGATAAATTAAAGCACAATACCATTTATATTAGCACCAAAAAAAAATCCAATTTGGTATAAAGTTAATAAAATATATTCCTGATCTATATAAGGAAAATTGTAAAGATTTGATGAAGGAAATCGCTGATATAAGCCAGGCACAGTGATTCATCCGTGGTCCTAGTTTCTCAGGACGCTCCTTGAGGTGGGAGAATGCCTTGAGCCCACAAGTTTGAGATCAGCCTGGATAATACAGCAAGACCCCATCTCAAAAGAGAAATCAGAGATGAGCATAAATGGAGAGATAGTCTATATTCATGGCTAAGAAGACTCATGCCGTGATAGCAATTTTCCCAGACTGATGGTAAAATTTCATACAATCCCAGCCAAAATCCCACTCATTTTATGGCTATCAAGAAACTGATGATAAAGTGTACATGGAAAGTACCTTAAGGAACTCACGATTTTGAAAATAAGTGAAGCAAAAGTAAAAGTTAATCAGATACATCACTTTCACTTCCAAGAGGAAAACTTTCCAATTGCATTCTAAATGGAAGTCAGATGCCGAAAGTGCCAGGCTTGGTCTGGCAGATCCCAGACACACTCATCTTATTTCACGCCACTTGGTCCCTTACTTATGATGTCCCAGCTGCACAAGCCATCAAATAAGCTGTGCTTTTAACAATTCCACCCTGGTCCTCTTTTGGCTGCAGATCTCAACTTCCTTTTGCAGACGAATCTTGCTGGCCATCCTTCTACATCCTTCTAACAATTTACAAACACTGCATTGTTTTATTTACCTGTTTGTGCCAATTAATCAAGAGTTCCAAGGCAGGAAGAACGCCTTGTTACTGTTCACAGGCACGCAATAACTGTTTATGGGAAAAGTGAATGAAATAATCCAGCAAGTAAGGCCTCACTCAATTGTTGAAAAACATATGAAACTCAAATAAACCAGCAAAGATGATATGGGACCTCAGAGCAGACAGATGTATCCCAGTCTGTCTCTTACAGGTCAGAAGAGGCCCTAGGGGTAAGAGAAATGTGATTGCCAGGAATTGAAAGGTTACTGCAACGTTCAAAACCAGACATGATCGCTTTAGACTTTGGGAAACATTAATGGAGTGTTTTAGTCCATTCTTGATGTAGTAGCAAAAAAATCACCATAAGTTGGCCGACTGATAACGAATGGAACTTTATGTCTGGTAGCTCTGGAGGATAAGAATTCTAAGATGAAGGTGCTGGCAGACTTAGCGTCTGATAAGGGCTGCTGTGTGCATCCCAGATTGACCCTCATTGCTGTGTCACAGGAGGGAGCAAGCATTGTGCCCTCACAAGTCCCCCCTCAAGCCTTTCTCTAAGGCACTTAGTCCACCCATGAGGACGGGACTCTCCGTGGTCTAATCGCCTGCTGATGGTCCCACCTCTTAAAACTGTTGCATTGTAATTAAGTTTCAATGTAAATTTGGAGGAACACAATCATAGCATGGAATGTCTGATTAAAAAAATGTGAATACTATTTTAAGAATGAAAAATTTATAATTTCTGGATCAGAGGCCTTTTATTCTCAATTAACTATCAAGATGCAGTAACATCCCCATGCACTTGGCTGTGGAGTTGGGCCAGATAATTCTAACTTTTATTAATGTCTCTGATCTTTGATCAGTCTTGATGTGAGCTTATGTTTATGAATAGCAGCCCACCCTCGTTATATTCTGTGCTTTTGAGGGTTAAAGAAATGACCTAACACAAGCTGCATCCCTAAAGACAGAACTTTCTAACAGTCCATCATACTATTATTCCTTTTGGTTTTTTCTTTCATTTTCTTCTCCGTCTTCTTCCCCTTCCTTCCCCTTCCCTTCTTTTTCTCCTCTTCCTCCTCCTCCTAACCAAGAGATTTCCTGAGAGTAATTGTTGGCAAAAAACTTGTTATCATTTTTTCATATAAATGCCAGGAAGCTTTGTAGAGTCAGAGGAGCGTATTACTTTTTTCTATCTGTGCATTAATTAACCAAATGGCAGAAACACATTGCAGAAAATTTGGAAAAAAGATAAAGGAAACTTAAAGACAAACAATCCCAATCTCCCCAATGTTAAAAACCTAGGTATTCTCTTAATCTTTTCTTATGCACTTATTTGTTTCCTAGTGGTAATTTCAGAAAAACATACCAGTTTTAAGTTTTTCCTTCTTCTAAAACAGAAGACAGATAATGAACCACAACTAAGATAATTTATGATGGATATAAATAATGATAAATATATAAAAGGGAGTAGGAGTAGCACAGTGCATAGTTGGGGAAGATCTCAAGGGGGGAGAGAGAGAGAGGGAGAAGGAGAGACAGAAGGAGAGAGAGAGAAAGGAAGGGATGAGGGAGGGAGACAGAGCACAGTATTACTTCTTGGTCTAATAGCAATGTGAAGTTATTGGAAGTTACTGTCTGATTTAGATTTTTAAGAGGACTTTGATCAACAAAAATACAAGTCAGAAATTATTTCTACCTGAGTGCAAATACAAGTATTAAGAAATGAAGCCCAGCTCATTCCAAGCACAAGGTAAGAATGCTGGGGTAAGTACTGTGGCTCTGTTCAAAGGTCCAGAGCTGGTCCTCTGCTCTTTCTTGTCTCATTAACCACTTCTCTTTCTGTCACCTCCATCCACACCTTCTGCACGTCTGGACCCATCATCAGGGGGTACAGCTGCCAAAATCCCTGGGATCATTGAAGAGTAAGAGAGAGCCTCCATCTACCTTTAATTCGGGAAATTCTGGGAAGAGACTCAAATTGGTCAGGCAGAGAAAGCATGTCCTTCCTTTGCCTAATTACCACTCATGGGGTGATGTTACAGTATCATGAGTCAGACCTGGGCCATACGTGAGGTTGATGGAGATGAGAGCAAGGCACTGTGACCCACAACCCATCAGAATTACATAAATTTGGTAAGAAATTCTCTCAAGGAAGGAACGCCATGGTCAGAAGATTGGTAAGCACGCTATGCAAAGGAAGAAATCCCTGAAGCGCTAGGCAAGACTCTGCCCAGTTTACATAGGTGTTTTTTTTTTCTCTCTTGTCTTGTTGGGTATTTTTTTTGTGTGGGGGTAACCTAAATACTATTTTACCATATGTATTTTTCATTCATTCAAAGTTTTCTGTGTCCCAAATGAGTTCTTGCCAAGAATTATATTTTATTCAGTTGTTCCCTGTTGTCACGAGTTGGTTCCTTTCCATTTCTATACACTCATAAACTGCATTCTGGGACTACCCTCGTGCAAATGGTTTTGTCCGTACCTTTTATCTCCAAAAAGGGACACCCAGATAAAAGTGTACGGGCTTTTTTCTTTCCTTCTCGATGATGTTTTATGTTTATATGAAGTTTTATTTATCTTTAAAATGTATTTATTTATTTTTTAGTACTGGGGATTGAACTCACGACCTCAAGCTTGGCAGGCAGGCACGTATGCCATTGAGCTAAGTCCCTGCCCCTTACCTGTCCTTTAAACAGTGATTTGTCCCTTGACATAGCATAGTCTCTTTCCTACTTTACTGTTTGCCTTTTTTAACTTTCAAAATACTTAGTTCTGTTTTCATTTAGCTTATTTAGAGCTTGATTTTGTGTGTGTGTGGTATGGGCACTGAACCCAGGGATGCTCTACCATGGGGCTACGCACCCACACCACCTTCACAGGGTCTTGCTAAGTTGCCCAGGCTGACCTCAAATTTCTGATCCTCCTGATTCAGCCTCCCAGATAGCTGGGATTACACTGTGACCAGCTTGATTTTTTTTTAATTCTTTTATGTATTTTAAATTTTATTTTAAAATGTCATTTTATGCTTAGTTGTATGCTGTGGAAATGAGTTGTTTTCCCCCACAAATGCTGGCTATTCAGCACATTATAATTTATAGAATGAATTTTCCTTCTCAATTGATTTACGATACGATTTTTGGGGGAGTTCTGGGAGTTGGCCTCATCCATATAAACAGGTTCTCTACCACTGAACCCCTGTGATGCAACTTTTTTTTTTTTGTACAGGGGATCAGACTCACAACCTTGCACTTGCCAGGCAGGCGTTTGTGCCACTGAGTTACAGTCCAGGCCCCCGTGATGTGACTTTTTAACGTGTATTTATGTGTAGCAGAATCCATGCACAGGCCATGACGTTCCACTGACAAACCTGTCAACACAATTCACATATGTGTGCCACAAAATTTTACCTATTATTGCTTTATAATGTGTTTTAATATCTAATAGAGCTAGCTCTTTACCTTAGTTCTCTTTGGAGTATCTATGTTATTTTCACTTGTTCGTTCTGCCAGAGGGAGATTGGGATAACTTCCAAGTTAAAAAAAAGAAAAAAAAAAAGATCCTTTTGAACTATTGATTGGAACTGCATACACTTTATGGGAGGAAGCTTCTAGAAACTATGCAAATGCTACAGTCAGAGTTCCCTGCCGTCAAGTGGATCAGCCTCTGGTATCACGGCTTCCTCTTGCCAGTTCTCTGTCTCCCTTTTTGAGAGTGAAATTCACTCCCCCTAGGAGGCAACTTTCTGTTCTCTTAGGGCTGTTACTTAAATGTTGTATTTAGGAGATGTGTCTCTTGTGGCTGATCCTAGAATTGAAGGCAGAATTTAAAATAATATACATTTTTTACCACTTTCTTTGTAGCAAAATAAGATTGTGTGCATTTTAAAACCAGTGGATTTTGAGGTAAAATTTCTGGACTTCCTCTAGTTTGTTTTTAGTCTTAGCTTTTGTATGTATCTTTTATCACCTTGAGAGAAAGATTTAGTCCAAGCCTCAGGATGGAAGTCTCTTTTGTCTATGAAATTTGTTGTATTTGCCAAATTTGTCTGCAAACAGCAGCGCCGCATGCTACATGTTTGGATAGCTAACTATCAGGTTTGCTTAACTGTTTGTGGGTTTATTACAAAATTGGGGTCTGGAATCTTCATGTACCAATCCCTAGTTTTCAGATGCAGCCCCCAAGTTCTAAGAATGGTCCCCTTGGAGTTGGACAGTTGTAATGAGATGGTAATAGTTAGTGATTAAGATTTAGCTGAAATTGCAAGCATATCTATGCATTTAGAGGCTTCTGAGGTCACATCAAGGGGGAATTATACCCTGAAAATATTTGGACACTTTTCTGAGAACCTCTTGAACGACCTGTGTTTTCCAAGGAAGGAAGGAGTGATGATGAAGACGATGTTTTACAAATTATTTTCATTTCCTTTTATCTCATTTTGTCTCCAGTATGTCTGTCTATTGGAAAGGGCAGGTGTTATTTTGACCTTTATTCTGTACTAGAAATGAGAAAAATCACATACCGTATGACTTTCCTGGCTGGTAAGTAGTAGAACTGAGATTTTGGACCAAAAAGATCACCTCCACACTCCCTATTCTTCAGGGACATTCGTGGAATGTTCCCAGTGTGTTGTAGTCCGGCTCTTTTGCTCAGGGACTGCGTGTGTGTCTTAATCAATCGGAAATACACCATAGCTCCCAAATCCAAGTCTGGGCTCTGGGTGTGGGATGGGCTTCCGGGAATATCATATTGCTTTCCTTTCGTCAGCTTTCTTAACACTCATTGCATTGCAATTGATGTGCAGATAAAACCAGCTCAAAACACACGCCCAGTCCAGATTTAAAGAATAAAGGAAATCATCGAGAGTCAGCTAGAGCAGTGGGTGGGGAAGCAGGGATGGGCAGAGCCTTTCCGCCTCTTGAGTGATGAAAAAGATGTTCTCATCGTGTGTGGCTGTGCTGGCTTTGTTTCATTTTAAGAACCAGATGAGACACCACCTTCTTTCCTACCAGTTGCCTCCAGTGGCTGAGTTTCAGTTGACTGTAACTTGGAGATCTTTAGAAAAGGCTCTTCATCCGAGCATGCCCGAGTGCTTGTATCCGTGTGTACATACATTCAGAGGAAGGACAGGGTGGCCAAAGGGATTATTTGATTTTATTCCATACTTTATACAATTGTAGGTGATGATATGTGTCTCAGATGGCTTCCAAAATCACACAGGTACAAGATTTCTGACTGCTTCAAGAAACAGTAATTGTTCTCTCTCTTTCTTTCTTTCATCTGTTTGAGACAGGATCTCACTATGCTGTTCAGGCTGGCCTTGGGCTCACAGGCTAGTGTCAAACTTGCAAGGATCCTCCTAACTCAGCCTCCCCAGTGCTGAGGTTACAGGCTTGCTCGCTTGCTCTCCCTGTGTCTACATTAGCTAGCAGTCTCTTACTTAGCGTTCAATAGACTTTTTGTGGGGGCGGGGTTGGAGATTATTGGCCCCAAGCGCAATAAGCATATGCTCTACCACTGTAGTCTAATCCCAACCCCAAAATAGAAGAGACTCTATCACCTTGGTTATCACATTCATTCATTCTGTTAGCCCCTTTTCTATTATCCGAAGGCACAATAAAACTATAGAATGATGTGTATGAGTGTGTAATACTGGGGATTGCACTCAAAGCCTTCACACTGGGCTGCACCCCTCATGCTGAGCTAAATCCCCCTTGCCTTTTTTGTTTTAGTTTTTCATTTTGAGACAGGGTCTTGCTAAGTTGGCAAGTTGCCTGGGTTGGGCATGAACTTGTGATGCCTGTGCCTCGGCCTCCCAGACTGCTAGGACTATAGGCATTTGCCACTCCTCTTGGCCCAAAGGATTTTTAAAAAATTAATAGATTTGAATTTGAGGGCAGTTTTTGATTTATAGAAAAACGAGCAAAACTATAGGGGTTCTCATGTATCCCCTTCCTCAGTCTTATTTTCTCTTATTATAACATATTGCATTAGTGTAGTACTATACATATGTCAGACCGACAAACCAATACTGATATATTATTATTAAGTAAAGATCATAATTATCATGGTTGGGATTTAGCTTAACAGCACAAGCACCTGCCTAGCAGGCACGGGGTCATGAGTTTGATCCCCGGTTCAAAAAAAAAAAATCATAATTATCTTAGGGTTTTTTTTTTTTTTTTTGAGACAGAGTCTTACTGTGTAGTTCAGGCTGGTTTTGAACTCATGGCAATCCTCCTGCTTCCACTTCCCAAGTGCTGGGATTCTAGTTACATTAGGGTGTGTTTCTGGTGGTATACACTCTAGGGGTTGGAGACGAATACCTGACACGCATCCACTATTACAGTATCATATAGAATAGTTTCCCTGGTGTGAAAATCCTCCTGCAGGTGCTCTACCGCTTTTCCCTCTGCCCTTCTTTCCTCTGAATGTAGGGCAGCCGTTGAGCTTTTCCTTTCTCTGCAGTTTTGCCTTTTCTAGAAAGAATGACATGTATAGAATTGTATGTAGCCTTTACAGCTTGGCTTCTTTTACTTAGTGGTATGCTAGTTTCCTCTGTGTATTTTCCTGGCTATAGGTTTTAAAAATTCATCAACAATATGTGTTAAATCCCTACTATGTGCCAGACCTATTAGTGATAGCTGCTTAACAGACAGTACAAGCTTATTTTTAAAAATAAGCTTCAGATCCTCAGTACCAAGAAAAAAAAAAAGAAGTATCAACATAAAAATAAGCTTCAGAAGTGTCCAGTATTAACTATCAGTGGCCATGGACTTCCCAAGGCAGTCAATACCATTCCTGCTGCAATGAAGGTCTTCTCTTATTTCCCTGAGAATTTGTTGGCTTACACAATCAATCATGAGGGGATCGGTGGTATCCACAACTGGTTTATCATTTTCTGGACTAACCAGTTCCTGCTTCCTCCTGTACCGGAAGTGAGCACTCCAGGTTCACATCCTGCTCTAATTCTTGACAACAAACTCGATGAAGCAAGAGAAAGGTAATCAGGCTGACAGCGCACCTGGGTGAGGGTAGATCCCACGCTTAGTACACTCCAGGCCCTGGCTGAAGCTCCAGGAGGGTGGAGGGGTGACCCAAAAGGTGGTCTGTTTTGTTTCATTTTTCTTTTTTAAAGCTTACAGTACATCTAGATCTTCCTTGCTAGCAAAATAACCTACACATATCAATTCTTTCTGCCTATTGTGAGCAATAGAATCAAAACTTGTAGTTAAGCTTTCAAAAGGCAATTTATGAATAACCAATAATCACTTGACACAAGTAGAATGCAAGGCAACCTTCAAGTCATTGCGTGTTTTCTCCCCCAAGATGGGGGGATACATGTTACATGTGTTACATTTCATAAGGCTGACAAGACAAGCCATTTAGTCCTAGGCTCTAATTGCATTTATTTCTCTTAAAAATATTTCATGTCTTATGTTTTTTTTCCCTGTTCATTACTGTTCTCTCTTAAATTGGAACAAAAAGATGGTGAATGACAGTTCCAAGCTTGAAATGATGTAAAGCATAATTTACCCTAACTTAAAGAGCAAGACTTTGTCCAATTCATACAAGGAGTACTTAAGTCACATTCACTCTACTTACATTTATCTTCTGGAAATATCTGACAATGTTAAAAATAGAATATATTAGGGCTGGGGATATAGCTCAGCAGCACAGTGCATGCCTGGCAAGCATGAGGTCGTGAGTTCTATTCCAGTGCCAAAAACAAAAAAAGAATATGTTATCAAACAAAGCAGTCTAATTGTACATATACAATTGCAAATGATATTGCTAGAGCATAGAAATGTACAGCGGATCAGTAAGTTAATCTAGATGTTGTGTTTTGTGTTTTTTCTTATGGTAAGGACTGAAATTTTTGGTACTGTACATGTATTTACAGAGCCCTGAGAGACAACCCAGTTTTAACCAGATTATAAAATAGACTATGTAGGATGATATCATGATAACCAAAGAAATGAACTGAATAATTAAATCTCTGATTAATATGTGACAATGGAAATACTGAGACATCCTACTCGTCACTGAATACTTTCATAGATTTTACTGTAAAGTCTTAGGCCTACAAAGGCACACTGTCAAAATGGTTATTAAGTCACAAAAAATGCAAACACCCACAAACAGACAATTCTTTCATCCAAGCTACAGGAAAAAAAATCTATAACTGAAAGATAAGAAAATCTGGAAATAGGGCTATATGTAACATTAAATTTTATATCAAGAATGTGCATCTGTTTATAGCAAAAAAAAAATTCTACCCCAAAGATAAGGCAAGGGATATTATGATTGCAATTTTTCAGAAAGATTATTATTGGTTTTAAAAAAGAACATTTTGGGCTGGGGATTTAGCTCAGTGGCATAGGCACCTGCCTTGCAAGCACGCGGTCCTGAGTTCAATCCCCGGTACCAATAAAAAAAAAAAAAAAAAAAAAGAACATTTTGAAATGAGAAACATTCATGATACTAGCTCCTTGTTCTCTTTCTTTCTTCCTTTCTTTTTTTCTTTCTTTCTTTTGATATCTTGTTCATCATCATTGTAGCATTGTTTTTTTAAAAATAATTTTTCAAAATATTACACAAAATCAAAAAATGAAGTCATCTAGTTTTCATGATGAATGATACCTCATGCAAGATATATTTATTTATTTATTTATTTTTAATTTTAAAGGGAATACGACAGAGCAATAAAATGAATCGAAACAGTGATAGGGCAGTAGGAAATCTACAGTAGTTACTATATTGCATATTGTTGTCCTCTAAATAGTTGCTCAGCTTTAGTCTTGTAAAACCGATCAAACAACATAGTTCCTCCATATCAGCTGGTTGCTGGGGAGTGTGGAGGTGGGGGTGGGCTGTTCTGTCCCCAGCCCATGCTCCGGCCAGCTCACAGGCAGGGGCTCAGCTTCCTTCCTTGTTCTTCCCATCCATACCCCAGCCGGCTCCACAAGATATGTTTAAACAGGTGGGAGATGGTCTGCAAGTGCAGAGACGTAACCACATGCAGCAAGTGAAACTTGACTAAATACTGGTTTGAACATATTTGATTACTGGAGCACCCCCTTTAAAGTTTTTAGTTTGATTGACTGATTGATTGATTGTTTGAGCTGGGCATCGTATTAGGTTGTCCAGACTGACTCCAACTTCTGAGCTCAGGCTTTCCTCCTAAGGACGCCTTGCCTGGCTACCTCCTTAAAACCTGCATCTCAGGGGAGGCTTCTCTTGTGTCCTTCTGGAAGGTCCTGGAAAGAACACCTGGGAAAGGACAGACCACGGGCAAGGGTGGGGAGTAGAGCAGAGTGGGCAGCAAGCTTGCAAAAAAGCCGTAGAGGATATGTGCGATTCGTGCTGGTTGGACATGGCTGAAAGGAGAAGGGCCTCTGTGCGGAGGCCCGTCCACCTCTGCAGCAGGAAGAACCACACAGGAAAGGCGCCTCCACTCAGCCTTGGGACCCTTTTGTGCACTGCCTCTGTTTTAATTCAGGAAGCAAGGGGAAGCACTGAAAATCTTTCACTTTCCCCCTTTTAGTTTATAAATTAAAGTGTATTTTCAAATGTTCTCTTAAGTTATTTTCCAGTGCTTTCAGAAAAGTAGTTTGAAACCTAAAATGTATTGTTGTTGCTAGTGTTTAGGATCTATGCCTCAGCCAGGCAAGGTGGTGCATGCTTGTAATCTCAGCAATCTTGTATCACAGGTTTGAGCCCAGCGTGGGCAACTTAACAAGTCAGGGAGAGCCTGTCTCAAGTTTAGAAAGAGGAGTTGGTAGGGGATGTTCAGTGTCAAAATCCAGGGATTAAACTCCAATTACCACCCCCCCACACTAAAAAATCCCAGTACCTTTGACTTCATAAAATTAAAATGCAAATTAAATCCACAATGAGGTTCTCCTAAGCTGGTAAATGAATGGATAATATTAAAAAGAATTGCCATATCAAGGGTTAGTAAGGATGTAAACTGTAACTGTTATGCTGAATTCCCAACTTGACTGGCTTGTGAGCTGGGAGGAGTAAATCACACTTCTGGATGTGTCTGAGTGGGTCATAGACACCCATCCTTGGAATCCCCTACTTCTCTGGGACAGTTCTCTTGTTCTGTCTTCTGACCACCATGAATTATGCAGCTTTGCTCCTCTATACTCTTTTGCCAAGATGTTTCTGCCTTGGACCCAGCTTATTATGAACTGAACCCTCTAAAACTGTAAGCCAATAAACCTTACCTTTTTAAAATTGTGTGAGTGCATGTGAGGGGGTTATTTTGTCCCTCCAATGGGAAAGCTGACCAAAACATGAAATAACTCTAATGTTCATATACTGCTAGTAGGAATGCATGGTGAAATGATGCTTTGCAAAACAACTGAACCATGTTCTTAAAAAATTGAAATGTATACCTGCCAGATAACTCAGCCATTCAACTTTTAGATATTTACTAAAGAGTAATAGAAGCAAATGTCCAAGCAAAAAGTTGTCCACAAATGTTCACAGTAGCTGTGTTAGTAATAGTGCCAAACTGGAAACAACTCAAATATCCATCAATGGATGAATGGAGAAACAAATTGTGATATAGCTACACAGTAGAACTCAGCAATGTAGCAGGACAAATTGCTGACATAAGAGGAGGAAAAGCTCCTCAAAATAATTGTGCTATGTGAAAGATACTAGACAAAAAAAAGTATTGTGTGGTATTTTTCATTTTTTTATGTAGCATTTAACCTATACCTCTATGCTTTGGAAGTTAAGTGTAAAGACTTGTTTTTAGCAAGAAAATACATTCTTCATAGGTCATGCTGTGTATTTTATATTGCATCATATGAAGAAGAAAGTGGGCTGTTCATTGTATGATACTAAATCTTATCACTTGGTCAAGATTGCGATTGCCAGACCTCTCCTTGATTCAGGTTTATTTTTTTTTTCCTGTTGCAATTAGTGAGTAAGCTGAAGGTTACACATCAGCCATGAGTGAATATTTTCTTTGCCACCTTCTCCTAACAGTTTTAGCATTCACAAATAAACCTTGCCTAAATTGATTATTTCATTAGTTTTTTTTAAAAGAAACTTCAGTTTTTAATGCTTTCACTGACTTAGCTGTTTTCTTCTTAGTGAACAGAGACCAGAATGTTTTTATTTTTTGTTTTTTTTTTTATCAGCTTGTTGAGACAGAGTTTCACTGTGTAGTTCAGGCTGACCTTGAACTAGCATTGATTCTCCTGTTTTAGCCTCTTGAGTGCTGGGATTATAGGTAGATACCTCCACACCTGGTATACTAAAAGGTTTTTTGAATGAAACAACTTGGCAAGTTGATTCTCTTGATAAACTCACATTCACCCTTCATGTCTGTTCAATGTACCCCCATTCTCAAATCTTAACTTGCCCCTCTTTCCTGACTTCTAACCACAGAAGCTAAGTGTTTCCAAACTGTAATACAAGTATCACTTTTCAGACCGTACCATGCTTAGGTATCATTCTAGGAATGAAAATACAGTGGTGAATAAATTGGATGAAATCTCCAAGTTTGAGTCAGAATATTCTGGAGCCTAAGAGAAACTATACTCCAATTGCCTAGAGACTGTGCAAAGGTCTCACCCGGGGCAGATACCTCACAAGACGATGCTTGTCTTTATTTCCCAATATTTCTGTACTGCTCCTAGTCAAATAATTAGAAGCCTTATTATGAACCAAGTGGAGAAATACAGTTATGTGAAGAAAGGATTTATTTGCCCAATATCTGGATAAACTGAGAATGCTTGGAGATGGACTTAGCAGGTGCTGGATCAGGGAAGAAGGAATCCAAGACTCTATAGGTGAGAATATGTCAAAACAGGTGTATTATCCAGTAATCAGAACTCAACATCCTGGCCAAATGTCTAGAACTAATGTATGGTGGACATGGCTCTTTGAAATTTGAGAATAACGATGAGGTGAAGATGCCAGATTTTTAGAAGAGAGAAGAGGAAAGGAATCAAAAAGTTCAAACAGGTTAGACAGAAGCAAGTATGCCTTATTTGTGCAGTACTAGAGAACCCAGCTGCTAACACTTGTCATTGGTAGAGCCCAGAGTACATGCCCCTTGTTAAAGTGATAAGGGATGTGCTGGTACATTCTGGGAAGCTCTCCATCAAGACCGACTGTGATAGTTGCCTCAGTGCCAATGGGAAGATCAGGGTTCTTGGTGGCATTAGGCCACCCGAGGCAATGGGGTTACTGTTATGGTTACAATGGATCAGACTGAATAAATCCTGAGGACCAAATTGAGGAGGGGAAAGGTGAGCCCCAGTAGAGTACATCAATCGTGTAGGTTCTTAAAACATGCAAAATGGAGTGTGTGTGTGTGTGCATTTGGGAGGGGAGCACAAAAGTAGAAAAATGGTTATTGTAGGAAGAAGAGAGAAAGAGATGGGGATGAATACAGATGTATAGAGGGGCTTCCGAGGTACGGTATACCCTCATTCCCAAGGCAGCTATGTGCACACAGATGTCCATTCTACTTTTGTGGTTATTCTCTAGGTCCATAATTTATAATCTTTTGAATGTACTAAATATTTAACAAAAATAAAGAAAGAGACCCTGACCACAATTTCTTGTTGATTATGACTCAGTAGGTAGCAGTGAAAGGAACATGGATTTTGGGCTTTGGCATGGGATAAATCCAAATTCAAGTCACTTACTGTTTGTACAACACCTCAGGACTTCTGAGTTTCTGAAGAGCCTCGCCAGTAAAATGGCTTTGGCAACATCTATCCAGCAGGGTAGTAGTGAAGAGTAAATGAGACAATTTACATAAATCTTCTAGTCTGTGGCTGGCAATATCAACTGCATATGAAGTGGTATTTTGTAACTTTGCCCAAGTTTCTCGTTTTTTTTTCCTTTCTAGAAAATTTCCATCTTCCTCATTTGACTTCATTCAATTTAATTATTTCCCGCAAGCAAAGCATTATGCAGGTGAACTGTGTCTTAATTTTCGGTATTATTTAAGTCAGTTTTCAAAATGCCATGACCTCATTGGACCCTTAGTTTCAATTCTCAGTTTCTAGAACATGGAAGATGATCAATGTATGTCAGCAAATAAGGGAATGTACAAAGTAAGTGTTAGGGGCTGAACTGTTATCCCTCCAAATTTGTATCTTTAAATCTTAACCCCAGTAGCCCAGAATCTAACTGTATTTGGAGATAAGGTCTTAAAAGAAGCAATCACATTAAGATAAAGGTGTTAGGGTGGGGCTCTAACCCAATAGACCTGAGGCCTTCCTGAAGAGGAAGTGACTGGCAGGAACATACACAAAGAAAAGCATAATGTGCAGGCAGCCGTCAGCAAGTGGGGAGAGACCTCAGCAGAAATCAGATGACCAGCACCTTGAGCTTGCCCTTCTAGCCTCCAGGACTGTGAGAACATGCACATCTGTTGTTTAAACCAACCTGTTTGTGTCTGCTGCTGTCTGTTATGGCAGACCCAGCACACTAACACAGCAAGGCAAACGTAATTATCCCCCTTTTATAAATGTGGAAACTGAGGCTCAAGGATTAAGGCTGATATAGTCACATAAACAGTAAATGGGCAGAACTGGTCCTTGGATCTAGATGCCAGATTCTGGTTCTTTCCACTATTGTCTGCTTCTTTTAAAATTTTGTAACAGTAAGATGTATCAGTCTGCACAAACTTAATTTTAAAATTAAACTCTTTTTTTTAAATCAAAGAAACATAAGTGTTTGTCCTGCACCTTTTCTTCTCATGCAAAATGGACTCCTTAGAGGTAGCCACTTTGAACTCTTGCATTTGCATGGAGCTCATACAGATGGATCATAGTTTCCACATTAGGACGTCATCTATTAATTTCTTACTATTAAAGATGAACTTTTAATGATCTTAAAATATGCATTTAACCCTCTCATTGTCCCATCCCTTTTCTTTTAGATTTTATTGCAATCATTTACATGTTTTTCTTCCACGCTGTCTTAGTTTTCTCCAGGTTAATTTTCTTTTCTTCTCATTTTTGTATTTAACTTTCCCCCCACTACCTGGGGATCCTTAGCTATCTATTCCCATTTAACAGAAAGCCTGGATTTTTCCCCTCCTAGTCTGTACCTTCAGAGGCAACTGGTGACACAGTTCTGACATTTCTGGGGTTCCACATCAGAGACAGGCTTGTTATTGCTGGACCCTGCTGTGCAGGAATGTAGGCCATGGCTTCATTTCCTCTAAGTCAGTTAGTTATTCCTTGTTTATCTACTTTCTGTCTCCTAGAATTTCCTGACATGTGAGCTGTCATCCCTTCTCTTGTTCTCTGTGCATCTCTTAAAAATTCCTCTATTGTTACCTTAGGGAGTTTTGGGAAGAAGTAGAAACAAACAAATTTCTAACTAGGAGTCTACATTTTAAATTTTGACTTCCATTGAAATTTTATTATTAGTCCATAAATAGTGGTTAGAAAAAAATAAATAAACAGTGGTTAGTATCAGTTTAATGCAAATGAGTAAAAATATCCCCAGGTAACAATTTTTCCAGTTACCTCTGTCAGTCTCTTTTACACTGAAAACTTCAGCTTACATTAAAAGTGCTATGAATAATGTAATAGTTCACAACTAAGCATCACTTGTAGAAGTCTTGCTTAAAGCAAGGTGAGCAGGGGGCACACATTGCTCTATTGATATTCTAGTTAAGCACACACCCTGAAATTGACAGGTGCTCCACCTGGGAAGGACAAGTGTGGAATGTTAGATCCTGAGTGACACATGGCGAGCTCCTGCAAGGGGGACACACTGGGAGGGGGCGAACAGGGATGGCCTAATGTGGGATGCCAGGCCCTAGGCAAGGTGCAGAGGGCATGCACACTGTAGAGTGGCCCAGGGTGAGGTGCTGGAGGCCAGGATGGGTGAAGAGGGTGTCTACCTGTGGGGACAGCCTGGTGTACAAGTCAGGGCATGAGCAGACAGAGGAGGCCTACTCCAAGGGAAGGGGCCAATGGCAGCAGCTTGGATTTGGTTACATACCAAAGGACTGATCAAAGAAAAATATTGTGGAGAATAGGAGCCTGGTTTCCCACTCCAGAACACAGTCTTAAAGATGGAAAGAGAGAACACTAGAGTAAGTTTCCTGCAGTTGGAGTGGTGTTACCAGTTTTCAGGGTGAACTCACAGATGCTCCCGAATGTATCCACGTAACATTAGCAGCAGTATTGCTATGCATGGATGTCAGTGTATTTGAGGGTGTGTGTAATCTAGTTTGGCTCCTTGAGAGAGTGTGAGAGCTGGGAACTCAAATTGACCTGCAGAACCACCCAGATTCTGGCATCTAAATACTGTTCACTACTCAAAATGAATCCAGGCTTCTTGGTTGGGTGCCAGATTTTGGAGAAAAAAAAATTTAGCAGGCCAGAAATTATTGATGGGATATGCCTGTACTAAACATTCACTCATTATTCACCTGAAATTCAAATTTAATTGATGATTTGTGTTTTTTGTGGCAGTTCTACTTCTTGGAGAAATGACTGATTCCACTACTGGGGCAAGGAAAGTACAAGGTGAACTTGAAACATTTCATTGTGATAGGAAGAAAATAGGCAGCCTGGCAGACCTGATTTTGACTGAGCGATTAAAATGAACATCCTTGGTAGCAGGCTGGTCTGAAATCAAAGGTCACCTGGTACAATGTAGTAAGAACATAGTGTCACTTTGATGGTGATCCTGCACAAACACACTGAAGGTGTGAGGTATCCACAAAATAACTAGCTGTTATCTTCAAAAGTATTAATGTCATGAAAGTAAAAGGTTAAAGATATTTTTTTCAGACAGAAGAATGCTAAATAGATGTGACAGTTAAAAGCAACATATTCCAAAGTGGATCTCTTATTTTTGTTCTAAGTGATATTACTGGGACAACTGATGAAATTTGATTAAGGTCTCAGGATTAGGAAGTGTTAATTGTCAGTGTTAATTTCCTGATCCTGAGAGTACTGTAATTATGTAGGAGAATGTCCTAGGAAGATCCTCTTAAGTATTGGGGGATAATGGGTATCAAGTTTCCAACTCATTTCCTAATGGTTCAAGATAAAGGTATTTGCATTAAATGCACACCTTTTCTGTAAATTTCAGATTGTTTTAATATAAGCGAAAATAATGCTTGTTCTTGATTTTAAAAGGAAGGAATATTTAATCATTCTTATTTTATGTGGCTTGGAAAAAAAAACAGCTTAAAGTGCTACAAATGAAATGTATTTTATGATGATCATGTGAGACACTCAAATCAACCATCCAGAGATCACAAATTCACTTATTTAAAAATGCTCCTGAAAGGAAATTTCTAATTTTCAAACTACAAGAAATGCAAAAATAGGTCCGTATATATTATTTAGATCTATGCACAAAGCATTGGGGAAAAAACCCTGCTATTTAAAGCAAAAACCAAAGGTTTTTCCAGCTATTTCCAGGGTTTAGATGAGGGACTTTCATCTCTGGGAAAGAGGGTCCTTTTATTCAAGGAAAAAAATCAAGTATGTGTGAGATTGATAATTTTCTTTCCCCTATCTACTCTTCCTGCTTTTCTTTATTAACAGAATCCCAACCTTAGAATGCACAGCTAGAAGAACTCTGTCTTATCAGAGCTGGGCATAGCCTCATGATACCACTCTATCAGTGAGAGCTAAACAGAAGTGCTGTGAAAGAGGGGACAGAAGTCAGTATGGATGTGACTCCTGAAGATCAGCAGCCTACCTACGACCCATTTGGTAACAGGACTGATGACAAAAGTCACCATGACACAGATGGCAATGAGGATGCCAAGGAGAAGAAGTAGCCTGGGCACCCGATGCCATTTGGAGCTGCTGCACCGACCTTGGACTCCTTAGTTGCTGGCTCTTTATTAAGAGAAATATTTTCATGCCAGTTTTTGTGATTTTTGTATCTTGATACATTATTTACAAGTTGGATGGAAGTTCTGGGAAAGGGAGAGACCCAAGAGAGCTGAATGCTTGCTCAATAAAAGGAATCATGCGTTAAGAAGACTGCTTTGGAGAGAAGTGAGGCATGTACAGGACCAGCAAATACAGTGATTGGAACAGCTGTCATGGTAGACCTAAGCAGTGAGAAATTCCTTCTAAGGTTGCAATTGGCTGACAGTTTTAGGGATACTCTATCTGATGTTACTAGCTTTCCTATTGCTGGGACAAACTACCTGAAACCCACAATTTAAGAGAAGAGTTTTCTTTTGGCTCACAGTTTCAGAGGTTTCTGTCTGTGGCTGGCTGGCTCCAGGCAGGACATCAAGGTGGAAGGGGATGGCGGAGCAAAGCTGCTCACTTCATGGTGGATGGGAAGTGGAACAGCGGGAAAGAGCACCAGCCAGAGAAGTGCCCTCCAAAGGCCCCAGCAACCCATGTCCTCCACCTGAGCCTACCTTCTAACAGCACATTCATCAATGACCAGCAGTATATGAATGCACAAATGAGTGTATCACTCCCCATGAACCAATCACCTCTCCAGTGGCCTCTTAATTCAGTCAGTCAAGTTGACAAGATTCACTGGCATAGATGACTTTTTTTTTTCAGTACTGATGAGTTACATACCCAGCCCTTTTTAGTTTTGATTTGAGGCAGGGTCTTGTTAAGTTGCTCAGACTGGCCTCAAACTTGTGACCCTCCCACCTCGGCTTTCTAATTGGGATTACAGCTGTGTGTGTCTCCCTGCCTGGCTCTGCTGTTGACTTCATGGTTACTTCCTGTGCTACAGGCTGGTTTTGGTATTATGTTAGTCATTTTTTAAGCCTACAAACCTAAACACCTTCTGTATAAAAGAGATTTCTGTGAATGACACGAAAGAATACTCTAGTAGGGCCAGTTTTGGTCAAGGTATTCAAGTAATTCGAGGATGCCATCACTGTGTAGATGGCTGGCTTTGACCTTTTCACATGAATATCTTCATATAAGATGGTAACCATGACATTTTATTTGCTTATAAAGAGAAGTGTCCACGGTAAAGTGAAAGGCTGGAGAAGCTGAGAATATCTTCACCTTTGAGATGTAATCTTGTTTGTTGAAAAAGAAGCGTTAAACAAATGTTGACCTGGAGGGGTTCTAATACATGGCACTTATTGCACAGAATAATCAACCTTTCAGGTTTTTGTTTTTATGTCTCTAGGAGTTCTTTTATAGTTTTGATTGTAATTTACAACATGTGTTTCCATAAAAAAGTATAACCAAAATTGGTAGCATTTTCATATCAGATTGCAAATGCCTATATAACCCAATCTCACTAGACTAAAACACTTACATAACAACTTGATATTCTTTATAATGTTTCTAAATGCAAGCTTGGTATTATATTAAACCCAGCAACTTAACACAATGCAATTTTACAACTGTCTGATTGAGGTCCAGTAATACTCCTCCAGGCCCCAACAAAGGAATCAGACCTCTTCTATCGCATGACCCATTATCTTCAAATCTTTGGCTTCTAGCATCATAGATGGGAGAAGTCACAGAATGATTATTTCCTGGTAAGACTGGGATAAAGCCTGACGTGACACACACTACTTCTACAACCCAGACTAATCACATGGCCCTAAATAATCCAAGCGAGTATGGGAAATACAGTTTTCCTATGTGGCCATAAAAAAAGGAAGGAATCTGGTGTCTTGCACCTACTTTGCAGGGTTTATTGATGATTAAATAAATAAGTAAATACATAAACCACTGACAAACATTAACGCCTTTCCTCCCTTTGGAATAAGCTAAATATTGGATAGTAATTGTGGGGTATGGTAGGAGTGAAAATGGGGGCGTGGCACGTGGCCCCTGGAAAAAGGACGTGCTTAAAGGAAATTAAGTGCAGATTTTGGTAGAGCTCAGTCATGGTTCTAGTGACCCAAAAGGTGGGTAGAGAACAAGAGAAGATAAAATCCGTGATGTTAGGAAGTGCTTTTGAAGGCATTCTGAGAAAGTAAGAACAATCCAAGGAGAGGGGCAGGAGGTAGTAAGGAGTTCGGCTGGAAGAAACATGAAATGCTGCAGCCCGTGCAGGGCAGAGCAGAGGCGGAAGGGAGCAGCATCTGAGAACGCGCACAGGTTCCACGAAACTCAGCAGCGCCCAGGGGCTTCGCGATTCCTCTCCAACCCTGGAGCGCCCTGGAGTGCCGTGTCACCAGTGAAGAAAAATACTACTGAAGAAAGTAATTTCACGG
This sequence comes from Hydrochoerus hydrochaeris, assembly GCA_004027455.1. Taxonomy (NCBI): domain Eukaryota; kingdom Metazoa; phylum Chordata; class Mammalia; order Rodentia; family Hydrochaeridae; genus Hydrochoerus; species Hydrochoerus hydrochaeris. The sequence continues at coordinate 36,990 of PVLA01006572.1, forward strand.
AAAAGACAAAGTGCTGAGGAGAGTTGAAATGTAACATAAAAAACCGAAGTGATATAACGCAAAGCAATTATTTCTAAGTAAGATTGGAGAGTCCAGTATTAGTTTTTCTAAAAATATTTAAACACAGTTGAAGAATGCTGTGTGTGACCCTTAATGAGATGGGGGAGGGTGCGAACCACAAAAAATATTGTTGGGAAAGGGAAACTTCAATATGAACTGAATTCAGATAGGGACTTTTCTTAGATATAACGAAAGGTTAGGGTTAGCTGCAGGTATATATTTTTTTATTCAGTACTTTTTCCTGTTGAAGAACTTGAGAGTGAAATATGATGTCAATGAGAGTTCAAACTATCCAGCAAGAGTATAGGAAGTAACTCCAGCAGAATGTCAGTAATGACTGAATCTAGGTAGAGAATGCATGAATATACATTGTATTGCTATTTCAATATTCCTTATCTTAAAAAAGTTGCCATAATAAAATGTTAAAAAATAAATAGAATTAGTCTTTTTACATTATTTGCTTATCAAGAGAATAAATGCAGGAAAACTTTTATCCCAAGAACATACCAGGTAAGTACACCAAGATGCTTTGAGTGATGGGGTGGGAGCTAATGTGTAATAGACACTAGATTGTATGTTCATTGAAGCCAGGACAAGATGTAAGGTTTTTTTTCTCACTACTGTAGCCAGTATTTAGCCAAGTGCTAGGAAGTAGGTGATATATGTAATTCTGATGACTGAGTGGAGAGGTAAATGAAAATCCAATGCTTATAATTTTTCATATCTTCTGTTTGTCACTGCCTTCTGAAAGTTAAAACAAAAATAATATTTATATGCCTGGTATTTATAATTCCCTGTTATCAACTTAGATATTTTAAAATTGTTGCTCACAAAGATATTTCAAAGCCTACTTTAACACTGTAAGCATGTTTCACCAAGTGTTTTATTTTAAAATAACAGCTGGACTGTTATATTTTTCATGGCTGTTTATTACAACAAAATTAAATGTCTGGATCCTGAGATTCTTCTGAAGCCTTCAGATTCAATTACCAAGACTATTAATGATGCAAAGTTATTTATTTTCTATTAAAATCAGTAATGATCCATCATTCACTTTCAGAACCTATTTTTTGCAAACTCAGGTGATGAGAAAGATAACATAGGGGAAATCCCAGGTGTTTTCTAGATTGACTTATTTAAAATGTCACTAAATTCTGATATCAAGCTGAGCACTGGCACATGCCCGTAGTCCAAGTTCCTTGGAAAGCCGAGGCAGGAGGATCACTTGAGTCTAGGAGTTTAAAGCTGGCCAGGGCAAAGTAGCCACTATTAAAAAAAAACAAAACCCAACAAAAACCCCTGCTATTCTTCCACCACAATACTGCTTTAAATAGCATTATGAAATGATTAGGACTCTAGCAACAAATCCAAGGGTCTTTTCTGCAACACAGCACTAACCACTGCTTTATTTTGTGAAACTTTTTTGCGGATGCCAAGAAGTATGCTGATTCTTTGAAGAGGCAATGTGACCTGGGGACAGGTCATGAAAGATGAAAGGGAGAGTAGAGAAACTTTATTTCCTTAAAGCCATTTTCTTCTATTTAAGCCTTTTTTAGCACTACTAATATTAACCTTTAAGTTTTTACTTCTGTTAATGTCAATCTTTTAATCTAATCCTAAAGCTGTTAGGCTTAAAATGATCTCATTCATGGTAAAAAAAGAGGTTTGTGCGTGTAATTCTATAAAGGTTGGCAATTAATGTACCTTATTGCCCTAGAGGACTGAGGCAGTGTGAAATAATGCCAAGTTTACTGTATATGAAGACAGGGTGGAGTCCAGGCCTGTTTACTTGCTTTCTTGATTCTAGGTAAAGTCACTTCATTTTGCTGGGTCTTTGCTTCACTCAGTTTTAAAATATCATTAATGTTACACCAGGAACTGAGGGAAGAAAATAATAAAAACAATTAAAGGTAGCCAGTTGGAAAAATTTGCCAGGCAGTACATACTGATATTCATGAGTAAAATTATAAAAAATGTATTTTAGTAGGAACTTTAGGGAGAAAGAAAATGTCATTGTGACTTTTATAAAATCAATGAACTTGGGAAATGAAAAATACGTGTAGTAGGGAAGCCATTTAACACAGTTTTGTATTGGAAAAATACAGAACAAAGACATCAGATAATAGCTTCAAGTGAACAAAAACTGCCTTTAATTACTTGAGGGAAATGGAAATACAACAAAAAACAAAAATTACAAGGAAGAGTTCAATAGTATGTTAATAGTTGAAAGATGGTAAAGTATTTTGGAAGATGAATTTAAAAAATAGTTCCACAGCCATAATTTTAAGAAGTAAAAGTATCACATTCATAAAAGCTAATTAGGTAATCCATAAGTTTTCCTATTTTGGGAAGAATCTACCTCAAGTATAACTCATTTGGTGGCATTACTTTACCTGAATTTCACTGCCCAAATGTGGACAAGAAAAAGATACTGGAAAACTGGGATCAGAGATTAAGCAATGGAAATTAACACAATTCACAAGAGAGGAATCAAAATGCTAGCTGATATATGAAAAGGTCCTCAACGGCATCAGTGATTGGCGAAACAGCTCAAACCACAAGGCAGTATCATCCTACATGCTCCAGGGCAGCAAAACTGAAAGGGCTGATAGGACCCTGCCTCGAGGTGTGCAGCAGTGGGAACTGTGTCTTGCTAGTGTGAGTGGGCTGCTCTGGAAAACAGTGTGGTATTATTCATTCAAGCTTATGGTATACACTCTCACGTACAGACTGTACAGAAATGGATGTGGCAGGGATACAATGCATCTAGGAGGAACCACAGCATTTGTAACAGCCCAAAACTGCGTAAGCCACATGTCCATCAACTACAGAATGGCTAAACAAACTGTCACATATCACTACAACGGAACATTCTGATAGGCAGACATTAAAACAATCCAATTATAGCTATAGGAATAATGTAACACTGTATGGATTAAAAGCGTTGAGCAGATGCAGGGAGCACAACACATTACATACTAATTGTTTCATTTATATAGAGCTCAAAGGACAAAATCAAACAATATATTGCTTAGGAACACATGCCTACAAGAATCCAAGAAAGCCAAAGAAACAATGATCACAAAAGTTAGAGGTGCTACTTGTTAGTGGAGTTCTTTTCTTAAGGGAGGTCACCATGGTGGCCTCAGGGTGCTGACAATACTTCCCTGCTGCTTGACTGCTTCCAGGCTTCTTTAATAATTACCCATGATACTCTATAGTTATTTTATGCATTTAAAGTGTATTTCACAAAAATGCTAAAAGTAATTGATATATAAGAGGGGAAATTTGCCAAATAACAGCATACCACAGTCACTGACAGTAGAAACCACTGATGTGGGATAATAAAACACTGATTAGTGAATCACCAGGGCTCACTTTCAAGTGTAGGTGTGAACCTTATACAAATGCCCCTTTGTTATAACTTATTAACATAGTATGGAGATCTTTACACCTGGATGAATCAAGGACAGAATTGTCACCTGAAACTTCAGTGTTTGTAGGATTTTTGAACTGTTTTCTCCTCTGGGTTAACAAGTGACATAAGGAACTAGAGATGCAGAGCGAGTTGGAAATGTATGAATTTCCCCCTTTTCAGAGGCCAGCTCTTGCCATTTGTTATCACTCTGGGTGGCTTTTGCCAGTAAGCTAGTGCAGCTGAGGGCTCTCAAGTGCCATTCTGTGCCTCCCTAGTAAGGTTCTAGGGTGGAACCACTGACAATGGAAACGGATGATAAAGCCTTTGAAAGACCCTGCATGGCGCACACTTTCTTGGAGGTGTCCTGTAGTGTGCTGCGGAGCTCTGAGGTTTCTTTTCTTGAGTTCATACACCTTAACCTATGAAGTGCTGCGCTTCACAAAATCTCCTACAATGTTTAACTCCTATTTTCCACTGTTCTCCCTGGTGTAGGATATGCAAAGGGGCAAAAGCAGGGAAGATTTTGTAGCCATGTGAGGCCATGGCTTGTTGATCAAGCTCTAGCAGGCAACTACATCATGTTAATACCGTGGATGCGGTGTAATTAAGGCAGGATATTTAACTGACCCTTTGAACTTTAGGTCAAGGGCAAGAGGGTCAGGTGCAATTTTGAGTCTCTCCTTCTTTTGCAGGTCATTTTTCTTTCCTCCTATCTACCTCTTGTGCAGCACTATAATAATGAAATCCTGTATTTACCCAGTTAAGTTCCCTTTGCCTACTGTTTTGCATATGGTTGAAAGTAGTGGCAGAAACTCTGGCGTCCCAAATTTGTCTGTAATGCAGTTGCTCTTACCCATGCCACCCTAAAGGTGGAAAGATTTGTAATATCCATTGCCGAAGTTTCCAGGAGAGGTAGGGTGTGCTAGGGTCCAGCGTCATAATTGTGGCATCTACTTCCTTTCATCATGGCTGCTGTTTTAATCTCATTCTCACACTACTCAGCAGGAAAGTAAGTTAAAGACAGATTGAAGATTCTAGTCCTTTTATCTTAAAGTTTCTTTTCCTAGAAAACTATACTTAAGTTTCATGAATTTTTACCTGCATTTACTTCCCAATAGAACAACGATAGGTTAAGCTACATAAGCGTAGTAATGTTTATTTCACAAAAAAATAATGGCCTTTAGATTAGACTTGAAACACAGGCCGAAATTTCTTGACGGCGGAAGGGACAAACGCTTCGAACCAAGAGCAAAAATGATAAACAGTGAGGCACTACTAAATTCTTCCTCATGAAGAACAGTGAAAACTCCCTGCGCCGACTCCTGGAGGGAGGCTCCCTCTCAATCTTCCTTTCCCCACTCCCCGGCAACTCTTTTCCACTAAAAACTCAGGTTGGGACTCCCTCCTGAAGCCTCGCCCGTTTCCTTTCACGGTTGGGGCACGGGGGAGGGGATAGTAGTACTAGAATTTTCATCTTTCCAACGCGCTGCAGTTTACAGAGCTCTTGCACTTTCATCCTCTTGAAAAGTTCCGCAAGGGCCAAACGAAAGAGGCATTCGTTCATTCAGCAAACCTTTGCAAGGCCCTACCGCAGGTTGTTCGGGGCTAGGTCTCAAACCCGCGCCACGGGAAGGGTGGAGCGCTGGCTCCCAGGAGCAGGTGCAACGATCGCGCAGGAGGACTGCTTCTCGCTGAGGTGGCTTTTCCAGGGCCTGTCTGGGGCCAAACGTCTCACCTTGCGCTGCGCGCGCCAGAGCCTAACCCCAAAGCCTAGGCCTCTTTTTCGGTCTCAAAGGAGTAGTAGCCACCTGCCCCGGAGGAAGCCGCTACGGAGCACGCTCTCGCTGCGGCCTCAGGTCACTGGTAAGATCGAGCGGCAGCCTAGGCTCAACTGGGCTCCTCCCCTTCCTCTCTTCTGTTCTGACGCGGCCGTAGAGGCGGTGGCGGCGGCGGCAGCGGCAGCAGCGACTCCCGCGGCCCGAGGCGCACCCACCCGCTCGCGGATCCTCGACTTCCTCTTCCCTTCTAGCGTCATCAGAGCGCGCCACAGTCGCCCGGGGCGGGGTAGGGAGAGGAGGGAAAAAAGGCCCGCGGAGGAAGCCTTGGAGCGGAAAGAATAGGGAGAAGGGGAGGAGAGCGGTTGCTAGGCGACTTGCGTCATCAGAAAGGCGCCGCTCTCCTCCCGCCCCTCTCTCTGGAGTGAGGCGAGAGCCCCGCACAGAGCGAGGGAGACAGCGAGCGGAGCTCCGGGCGCTGCCGCCACTGCCGCCGAGAGAGTGAGGGCGAGGGAGCATCCGAGGGACCCCGCTCCGGTGCACTGGCCGCCGCCAAGACCTCAGCCTCAACCTGGGCCAGCGGGAGCCGCGGCCGTCCTCCTCTCCCCCCCTTACCTTCCCGGCCGGCAGCGGCTGCTGCACACGCCGGAGCCGGAGCCGGAGCCGGAGCCGGAGCCGGCGGCTGGGGGCAGGGAGGCGGCCAGCGCGGGTCGGGACTGGAATCTGCTTCGTGGTGAGAGGACGCCGAGGAGGGGCTGGAATTGCTGCCTCGTCCCGGGGCTCGGGGCGAAGGACCTCCGAGGTGTAGTGAGGAGGGGGTCCCGGCCGCAGCGACACATGCGGGAGCCGGGAGCGGGGGCGGCGCCGAGCGGAGCCGGCCGGGTCCCCCGCCTCGCCGCCGCCTCGGCCACCCGCCCGGGGCCGTAGCATCTGGCCCCGGAGTGTATGAGCCGGGGCCCTGCGCTCAGCAGCCACCCCCGCCCGGGGGGCGGGGACCCCGATGTGAAGCGGCGGGACCGGCGCCGCCGTCCTCTCCTAACCTTCCCCCTCCCCTTCGCCCCCTCAGGGGGTCTTCTCCCTCGGCCCGTCGCCGGCCCCCCGGCTCCTCGGCGGGACCCCGGGAGTTCTCAGAGCCCCCTCCCTGCCCCGGCCCCCCCCCAGGGCGGCGGGGCCGGGGGGGATCCGGGGGGCCGGCTGCAGCCTCAGTCCAGAGGAAACTTTATAAAAACACCATCCGGAGTGTACCAGACGTGACTCCCCCAAACGTGACTGTCCCGGGACAAGTGGCCCTGGCAGGGCTCAAGCCACAGCCTGAAGAGACCCAGGAAGAGGAAAAGAAGAGGTGAGCAGGGCCACCGCCTCCTCTCTGCTGGCAGCGCGGAAGAGACCCGGGCGTCCGCCTGCTCGATCAACTCGAGCCGCTTCTTCCTCTGTTCCGCGCCGGAGCCTTGCGCAGCTGCTGTCTCAGTCCCCAGGAGGAAGGGAACCAGCCCACTTTCTCGGCGCCCGGCTCTGCTCGAACGCGTGAGTGGCCTGGAAAGAGGGGTTTGAGAGGTGGGGAGCAGAAGTACGTTGGTACTTCAATTTGGGGTTTTGCGGTCTTCCCTGGAGGGTGGGGAGTATAGGTGAGAAGTAAATGTATACGTTTGTTTCTTTTAGGAGGCAGAAGGTGTTAGGTAGTGTTTTTGTAACCTTTTAGTTTGCAAGAATAATGCAACTATATAGTTTTCTGTTAGAGGAGTTCTAACCAGAGTGGATACTTACCCGTTTCTGGCCAGGAATCCTCCAAGGAAAATTGAGCAAGCCAGAGTGTGGGTGTACACTAAGGACATCTCTGTGATGTACCTTTTCCTAGTACATCGGTGGAGATACAGTGCTGCATACAATTTTTGTTTCTGGGGAACTCCTATGGATTCCCAAGTGGGAAATATTTACCATGCGAGCTCCCTGCACTCTGCTTTTTGCAGTCTTTGGCGAGAAAAAGACCGGTTTTCCTTTTGTTACTTATTGTAAGATAGCATTGAAACACATTTCAGTTGCTCAGCAAATTTTGAGCTCTTATGAATTACATGGGGCAATGCTTTTGTTGAGTTAAAAAGTTTTATAGAAGTTGTTACATTTTCTTCACTCCAATTTTAAAAAAAGACTTATCAATACTGAATTCTTACAAAAATGACTTTTTCTTTCTATTATTTTCAAGTTGAAGCCTGTAAAATCTGCGATTTGTGTTTCAACTGTCTTTCTAGAGTACCAGATTAGAGGTGAGGTGCCTAAAATTAATGTTTCATATGGATTTAAGGGTTCAACATAGAGTGGAATTCTGTGTAAGAAGGCTTTGGGCAGTACTAGAATGAGAATTCTGGCCCATCCAGACAGTGCATTTGTAGGCTGACTCTGAAACCACTGCTAAAGATGTTTTGTAGGATTGAAGGTACACCTGGGATTGTCTGTTCTCATTTCTCCATCCAGGAGCATGATTAAATTTATTTAAAGCATTCTCAAACTTAACAGTGGCTTGTTTCTATACCTTTTTAAAGTAAGGAGTTTTGTAAGCTTGTTAGCCTTTGTGTTTTGTAGCAACCCATTTACTTACCTCAAACCTATCTGCATAAAGTTTCAGGACCCAGTAAGTTCGTGTTTTGAAAAATGCTTGAACAGGCCTGAGTTTATTTTTTTCCTACTTTTGTAGATTTTGATATTCTTCCCCAACTCTTTGAGAATTTTTTCTATTTCTTTGACCACTTTGCTTTTCTGTGAAACTTCTCCAACTATTATATTTCCCTGAAGGTGCCTTGTTCTTCTTGTGATTTTATAAAAGTACCTTAAAACTCTATTTTAAATGGGAACTGACTTGAAAATACTAAATAGTGGATGTAAGGTCAGGTTTAGAATCAGAAATAAAGTTTTTGTTTTTTTGTCATATATTCCATCTTTCACAAAGATAATGGAGTCTTGCATGGGCTATTTTTGGGGGAGGAAAGGGAATATAAATCAAGAAACTAGTTTGAGTGTAGATTGCCCTTGGTCAAATTTGCTTACTAACTTTAAGACCTAGTTTCATTGCTTTGATTATAACTTGGTTAAAAATTGTAAAATTTTATTGAATGTTTGGCTGAAAATGATAAAATATTGAGCAGGGGATCTCTGTGGTGCTTTTACGTTGCCTTTACTGGCAAAGGTAATCATACAACTGTATAAAACTGAATAGGGCAATGCACCAATATTAATTGAAGTCCACTGTGTGCTGGATAGTGCTTGTTTTCTTACAGTTATGAATATATTTGTACATTTCTTACTAGGGAAATGTTGCTTTGGGACTACACAGGACTAACTGGAATGTCTGAACCAAATCTGGGAGTCTGTTTCAGGAAGAGAGGAGCATGTAGGGACAAACGATTTCAGACTTGGAATGGAGGGTGCAAGGAATAGGTGTCATGAGGTTAGCTTGGTGGGAATACCTTCAAAGGGAGTTTGTTAAGTAGAACTGGGGTCAGTTTGTGTTTGTGTAGATGCACGGTTATGGACCAAAGAAGCATTTGATCACAGTGTTCCTGAAAAGGTAGTTTAACATGCTTAGGGAGAGATTACATTTTAGGCCAAAAGTGTTATGCCTGGATTAGGATTTCGTTTTTCTAAGGAACCCATATTATTATACCTTGGCCATCAAGGGAGTACACAGGATGAGTAGAAAAGGAGATGCTTGCAGTATTTTAGTATGATGTTATAGTTTCTCATAACAATAATTCCGAAGTGCAACAGTAGACTTTGTTTTGGACATTAAATTCTGGCTTCAGAGTTGGATACTGATACAGTTTCAAGACAGTGCTACACTGACAATGTAGGATATCTCCTGCTCAAGTGTTTGGGTTTCTGAGAATGCTGATGGAAAGGGAAGAACTGAACTGTAGGTATTCCTATTTCTTGGGGAGGGGAGTCTGTGTTAAAGGGAATAAAGGCCTACTTGAGAGCAGAGGGTTGACAAGATCCTCCTCAAAAGAGATTGGAAAAGTGCGTGAGCCCTGTAGTTGTAGAGGGAGGAACAGCCTTTATACATGGCTGTCAGTTTAGACCCAGGACATAGGACTTTTTTTTTGAAATAGCCACAGATTTTTTTTTTTGTTTGTTTGGTACCAGGGATCAAACTCATGACCTTGTGCTTGTCAGGCAGGCGCTTATGCTGCTGAGCTAAATCCCCAGCCTCTAGACACAGATTCTTAGTACGTAGGTCCCTTGAGATAAATTCAAAAGAGTATATAGGATTTCATTGTTAAGGAATTTATTTATTAAGGAACTTAATAAATAAAAGGGAATATGTTTCTCCAAATTTATATTTTTAAAGTTGGCCTCGTATTATTATCTTAAGTTTGGTCTTCACTACTGCAGAATGGGGCTAAAAATAGCTGACAGGGAAGCTGCCTTCCCTGCTCACAGTCGGTATGCGTCTTTGTGTCCCATACAATAGAGGGGACGTCCCTGTGTTGGCACAGCAGTGTTGAAAGTGTTTGAAATTTTTAAAAACTTTTTTTTTTTATTATTAAAAACAAGTAACTTGGCATTTAAAAGATTTAGACATCTTTGTGGCTAGCATTTGGCATTAACTTTAAAGATTGTGAATAAAGGTACATACTCAGACTTTTGTTTTCCTTCATTTGCCGTATGTACCTTCCTGGAGCTTCTTTGGCTTCTTAGTAGAATATTCTTGGCAGAACCCTCTTGAGAAGAGATGTTTAGACAGGGAGGTAGGTCTAAGATGAGTCTAGGGTAAAGGCTTAGGGGTTGGAATATATTCTGTAGGGGACTGTCTACCTTTTTCTCCATGTTCTACAATATTTCTTATGCAGATGAGGTCATATAGCTTCGCATGTTTAAATGAATTTTGAAAGAAAGCCTTTCAGGGCTAATATGATTTATTAAGAAAGAAGGACAGGTGGGACTCCATGGTAGTAGGGAGTGGTAATTTCTGGGTAACTTGCAACATGAGATGATTGAGAACCTTGAGATTGTATTTCTGTGCATCTTAGTGCTAAATGACACCAAAGTCTATGTGTGGTGCTTTCTGTTGTTTTGGAAAAGTCTTATGGTACTTATGACATCGCATGGTATAGAGGAAGTGTTGGCCAATTGATATTTTAGGTTTGTGGGTCACATTTTTTCTTGAAGTGTGAAAACAGTTTTAGACACTACAGAAGTACATGTGAGACTGGGTTTCAATGAAATCTCATTCATAAAAGCAAGAGGCACATTGATTTGACTGACCTCTAAGTTGTAGTTTTCGTGCCCTGCCAAATGTACCAACGTGAAGAATGAGCTTCATTAAACTACAAAGTGAGGACCTGGTGAGGTAGTATTTTTAGGTGAGATGTGCTGGTCCAGGTCGTCTTACAATACTTCTGTGTAAAACAGAGTCTACCGTTCAGTATACTTTTGCCTTTGTAGTGATGGAAGCTGTGGCTTAAGGAGTAGGGGTGATGCCATTTCTAGGGGTACAGCTAACATATGTTCAAAGATGCCATCTTTGATAATACCAGAGGTATACTGGTTTTGTGTCATGGCCAAAAGTGTCTGTGAAGTAGCTTATGGACTCTAAGAATAACTCATAAGACATTTATTTTGAATGTGGAGCTAAAAGTATTTATGGTTAGTTTCAATAAGATAATGATAAATTTTAAAAACATTAAGGTTTAATGCTTATACCTTTTAAAGTCTTAATCTCTTGCAGTGGCAAATTCAGCGTGTGGACTTACACTATAATTATTTTTGTTTTGTGAATTTCAAGTATTAACATCATTTAAGTTTGTATTTATTTATTTCTCTATATTTTTGAGACAGGGTCTCACTGTGTAGTTCAGGCTGCCCTAAACTTACTTTGTAGCCCAGGCTGGTCTCACACTTGCAATGATCCTCCTGCCTCAACTGCACGAGTGCTGGGATTACAGGCATGTGCCATGATGCCTGGCTTAAGTGTGTATTTTAGACAGCTTTATTTTTTAAATTTTTTTTTAAAGCTGGGTCTTGCTGGACAGTGCATGCTGGCTTTGAACTCCCTCTGTTGCCTGCGCTGACCTTGAACTCACAGTGATGCTCCTACCTCAGCCTCCTGACAGCTGGGATTATAGGCATGTGCCACGATGCCTGGCCTAGCTTTGCTATTTTAAGGGTGACTGCATCTCAGATGTTTTGTCTTGAAAGGAATTCACTTTATGCAACTTTCACATTGCAGTTAATATCAAAATATTATTTCACATCTCAACAAATACCTGTATTGATGATGGTATGTTTACCCTAGTTTCATACATCTGATGTCAATGTTCTCCTATTTATTGCAAGGGAGGAGACTCTTCTTGCAGTGATGATTGATTTTTAATTAGTTTTAAACCTGCGTTTATGTAGTATAGTCATCCCCTTGTGTCTGTGGGAAATTGGTTCTAGGACCCCTGTGAATACCAAAAAAGTCACACAAAGTAAATTAGTTTTTGCATATAACCTATACACATCCACCCTTATACTTCAAATCATCTTTAGATAGTTTATCATATCTAATACAATGTAAATGCCATGTAAATAGTTGTTACACTGGGTCATGTAGGGAATGAGACGAAACAAAATCTACATTTTCTGTACAGTACACAGACATTTTTTTCCTAAATATTTTCAGTCCATGGTTGGTTGCATTGCAGGTACTGTCACCTGTAGTTCCGCATGTATAATTGGTACTTAAATTTCTCCTTCCCTTTAAAAAATATGCATGTAAATCTGACAGGTTGAATATACCTTTTAGAGTGTCACTGTAACATTGTTTTCCTGTCCATTTGGTGAGAATTGTTACCTTGTTCTTTAAAAGTCTCCCTTTTTAATTTTTGTATTTTCAAGTAATTTTACCATTTTCACAAGTTTAAGATTGAGTTGCAGTTTAAAAGATACAAGGTGTTCATCTCTTATCTGCAGATATTCCAAAAGGAATGTTCTATTTTGGTGACTTGTGGCAGACAGGGAAAAAGGATGGTGGTGTCATTAAAAACAAATTGAGTAAAGTTGCCTTCAGATAATAAACTCTTGCTGTTAAATCTATATTGAAACTTTCTTCCATTAAGCAGGAACCAGTCCATCTTATGCTCTAGTGTAATTTTAGATTTTTGCTACTTTCTGATGATACTTCGCTGATACTTTCTCATGATACCTTTCATATTGCATTTAAATTGAATGTTTTTCCTAAATGGATGGTGTTTCCTGGACAATGTCAGATAGATACAAGTTTTAGTAACTAGATTTTCATATGCAAATATATTCCTATTATACTTTAATAGTTGTGAAATATTTGAGGGAACATTTGTAGTTTCTGAGTAATTAACTTGGATTTTGGATTAAGAAACTAATATATAAAAGAATTTTCTAAAATGTTTAAGATTTTTGAGTGACAGTTGGTTTCTCTAAAATAGTTAACTAATAGGAGCAAATATGAGGACTAGTTGTGTTGTATTATCCTGCCATGCATATAGTTGAAAAAGAAAAAGCAACAAAAATGCACAAAAGACCTTACTGCTTGAATAGCTTATGTTTTGGTTTTTCCATTAGACCTAAGGGCCAGCTAGTGGACAGGTCAGATATTGTGTCCTTTCTGTTGCTACACTGTGTACCTTTGCCCTTTCTTTTTAGAAGAAAGATAGGTACTAGAAATCTGGGTGGCTTTTGGAAGAAGGTAGTACTTTTTCCATTTTTAATTATTTGTGCGAGTATTTGTGTACCTAGTATGTTGGGCTAGATGCTTTATTCTGTATGACTACTTGGAATGTAGGAAATCTTAAAGAATAGTGGATCATATTTTTAATGTCACTTCTTCGCCCTTCTGAGGCTCACAATTGGATATGATATTGTGCTTTTTTCTGGCTTTTTCACCCCACAGTTGATGATGTTGACCATCAATATACAATTGGTGAAATCTCAAGTGAGTAATTTGTAACTACCCAATAGTTGTAAACTTTCATACATAGATATAGGAACAAAGTTGCTGGTTTATGTTTCATTTACCAAATGAAATAGCTTCATACATTTCAGGTACAAGACTCAGTTACACAGAATAAATTTTGTTGCTGTGCGACCCCAGGCAATCTACTTAACCTTAATGTCAGTTTCAGTACTGGTTTATGGGGGAAATGTATCTTTTTTTGGGTTGTTGCTAGGGTTAAGTGAGATAATAATAATAATAAAAAAAACTATACAAAGCTCATAGCCCAGTGCCTGGCATATAGTATATATGACCCATGATTGTTAATTTATTGTTTCATATCTTTTAAAGTGTGATATAAGTAGAAAGTTAAAGTCAGGCTTTGTATTGTCCAATTAAATTGAGCACTTTAGTTTGACAAATAATATTAAAGTACAAGGAATACTGTTTTCAAAGGCATCTAAAATAAGTATGATTCATTAACAGTTTCTTAAAAAGTCTTAAAAACTAGAGAGGTGATACAACTGCTGTGTCTTTATAAAAAGAAAGACTAATTTGAACATAACCAGATCTTCCTAGCTCTTATTTTTCTTTTCTAACTTCTTAAATCTTAGTGTTTGCTTTTGATTTTGGTGTAAATGCAGAAATTAGGCTGGTTTCTCTGCTGATGGATCTCTGGTCAGATAGTTAATTTAATGAATAGTTCTTATAAAATTCAGTATTTGACATTTTTCTTTGTTGGTAGCAATTAGAACTATGTCTTGAGGGATCTTTCTATTTGAGAGATTTTCCAGAAGGGTTTTCTAATTATGAGTAGGTTACTGACTAGATGGGGAGTGGAACATACAGTTTGATTTTTTGATGCTTATTTATGTATGTGATAGTAGGAGGTTATGGAGGTAAATATCTGGGTCATCAGTTTTCTTTTGCATGATTAGTGTGTTTATGTTGGTGGATTGACAGCTGGTGGGCAACTTGTAACGTGGAACTGAAGAGTCAGCGTGGTGCTGGGTGTGGAAGGCCCACCTGAGGACTGTTGCCAGTAGCATAAACAGAGAAGTGGAGGGGAAGATTGTCTCGTCTCACTGGCTTTCCTGATACGTACTCGACTGTTCTCATCATCAAGGAGCTCAGGACCTTGCTGTCACTGAGGATGGCTGTGGTGCTCTTCTGGGGAGCTCTGGTCCCTATTTTGGAAGGCAGCTGTGCTTACCACTATACCACCAATGCTCTGGTCCTTATTTTGAGCATCACTTCCTGGCTCTAGTGCAAATCCCTCAGCCTGCTGGCACAGATCCTTCATCCCACTAGTGCAGACTTTCTAGCTTCCACCACAGGCCTTTGGGCCTTCCCAGTGGAGGTCCTTGATACAGACTTGCTTTGAGACATTCTTATGAGCCCTGTGCCTCCAGCTGGACTGAGGGAGGACATTACCTTGGGCTCTGGGTCTTCAGCTGTACTCATGCAAGACATTGCCCTGGGATCCAGGCCCTCAGCTGGACTCCTTGGGTCTCTACTGTGTGGACAGCTCTCCCACACTCTTTTTGCATTTGACTCTTTGGGTGAGTACTGTAAAATAATCCTATGAATTATGTGTCCTGTATTCTTTTCCCTTGCAAATCTTGACTATAAAAGGTGGTCTCTTTAACTGACTATTGTGAATTTGGTATTTATAAACTTGAGAATGCTCGTGAATGAGTGGGGGACCTTAGGGAGAATGTTTTTCCATCAGAGAAATGTAAATTTTAACTAGCTAGCTTGAGAAATTCAGAGCAAGAAATACAAAATTCCACTTATTTAAAAAAGGCCATCTAATAGAGTGGAGATGGACTGTAAGTACTCAGCACAGGAAGGAGGGATGAAGAGGCAGACTTGGGAGAATGGCTCTGGAAGCTTTGAGGTCAAGCTGAGTCAGAGGTCACACCCTGTTATTTCTTTGGGTTGTGGACTTGGGGTGTTAAGATTTGTAATCTACTATTTGAAATGTTGATTAGATAATTGATTTCTGCTCATGCTTTTCAACATTTGAATTCTTTAAATCATTGAATTTTTAATTCGTGTGGGAAAATCAGTGTATCCTAGGGTGGGACAGACGAATGGGTTTTGACATACAGTGGAATTTTTGTCTTGTTGACTTTGTTCCTTGTTCGTGATAGTTCCCTGAGAGGGATGTTTATAATTCTGTATGTGACACAGTAGCTGAGAGAAACTTTGGAATTGGTACACTCAGGTTCTAGCTCTGCTGCTTTGTGACCTTGGACTTGTTATTTATTTTGTTTGTTTCCTGTAAAACTGGCATGATAATAATAGTACGTGTCTCCTCTATAGTGTAATTAGAATTGAGTGAGATAGTGCATATGAAACCTTCACACAGCATCTGGCTTAGCACTCAATAAATGCTCAGTAAAGAAACTGCAACATTAGGTTATTGCTATTTCTGTGAGATTGCTGGTTTTTAGAATGTTGAAGGCGTTTGTGGACTTTGCACCTGAATGCGTCAGTAATTTGAATATTGCTTTTATTTAGCAGTGTATGTTTTCTGAAAACTTCATTAAGTGCCAGACATTGATCTAAGACAGTTGTGGTGAACCTATGGCACATGTGCCGCGGTGGGCTGTTTGTGTCATTCAGGTTTCTGTTATTGTGTTTTCCTTTTAATGTGTGAGTTGTTTTCTCTGATTAAAATTTCAGTACTTAGGTTTAATTGCGGGGTTGCCACTGTTATATTAATAGTGGATTTTGGGTTTCAGTTTGGGCACCCCGTCTCTAAAAGGTTTGCTATCACCGATATGGGAATAAAACATAAAAATACTTGCTTGTTGGAAATTTACTTTCAGACTGAGGAGCCAAAATGCACAAAGCAAAACAGTTCTTTTGTTATTTGTCTTAAGAAGTTTGGCTGTTGGACTTCGTGGGTTGAAGCTGCCATTAACCCACTCCACCAGTCTTCACCTTTAAATCTTGTAGGTACTGGGGATTGAACCTAGAGCCTTCACAGTGAGCTGCATCCCCAGCCCATTTTTGCCTTTTGAGACAGTGTCTCCCTAAATTGTCCAAGCTGGGTCCAAACTGGATTCTCCTGCCTCATCCTCCAAGAATGCATGTGTCACCACACTCAGCTTATATCTTTCCTATTTCTGTTCTTGGGCTTTGTTTGGTGGCAGGAAGAACCCAAAAAGCACAGATGCATGGGTGGACCCCATTGTCTGCAGCTGCAGCTGGATCCTAGTTTTAAGGTGGCCTTGTAGTCTTCATCTCTTCTTCAGATTATGGTTCACATTGTCTCAAGTTCCTAAAAAGCCTTCTTAAGACAAGCTTTACAGTCTGTGTCACTGTTCCCAGCTGTTTACCTTTTCTCATCCAGATCATTTTCTTATGAAAGGGTTACTAGAAATCTTTTTAAGTCATGTGACTTGACTAATCTAGCAGTATACTTTTCCTTTTCCTATTTTGTGTTTCCTACTTTCAAGTTACTGTTGTCTAAATATTTAACTTGCTTATTGTCTTCTGAAAAAAAATATAATTTTAATTGTGAACATTTTTAGGTTGGGGATCACTCTTCTGTTCTGGATCTGAGCTTTCTCATGGGAAAAATGAGAGATAATACCTGTCCTAGGGGGATATTGTGAGATTTCCGAGCTAATGTATGAAGAAGACCTGGTAGCTAGATCCTTAAGAATTGGCAGTTTCCTTTTCTTTGAACCTAGAGTTAATGCTGTATCATTGGTGTTTTAAGGATGCTCATTTATATATGAGTTTAGTTTGGGAGATTTTAGCTTTAATTTTCAAGTAAGATTTAAAAATACTAGTTTTGAAGTATCACATGATACATGTGAGGCATGAGTAAGAGATGACATAACAATGATTAGAAGCAAGAACTCCAACCCTCACTGTGTACCTTCTGATACAGGTTACAACATTTATTGTGCAACTTTTGGCAAGTTATTTAACCTGTGTCTCAGTTTCTTTCTCTGTAAGATGGGGAAAAATACTGACCTACTTCAGGGATACTATTAGGATTACATGAAATAATAAATGAGAAGCAGGATCAGCGCAAGGCACATAGCAGTCTATAACAATATTCCCAGGGGCATTTGGCACTATTTGGACATGTTTTTGATGGTCACAATTGCAGGGAATTGTAGAAATGCCCTCTTGTTTCTGAGAGAGAATTAGGCCCCAGTGCCCTAAGTCAAATTGGAATGAACCGACTTTCTCCTACACATAGTGTTAATTATGTACCATCTTGTGAGGATTCAGGAAAATAGTTATGTTTTCTGTCTTTTGTGGTTCAATGACTTCCTTCATTTGTATCCAAACACTGGCTAGGTTTCCATGTAAATAATGCTCTTGTATATATTTGTGTGCGCGTGCACACATGTATATATATAGTTATCACTCAGTGTCTATGGAAGATTGGTTTCAGGATCCTCCCTGGATAGCAAAATCTGTAGATGCTCAAGATATTTATATAAAATGAGGCAGTGTTTACATATAACCTATAAACATCTTCCTGAGTACTTTAAATGATCTCTAGAGTAGTTATAGCGAATACAATATAAATGCTATTTAAATTGATATACCCTATTATTCAGAACTAACGACAAGAAAAGGATGTTCCCATCAGGGTGAACCTTTTAGAGACTGAATGCCTACACTGTAACCCAAAACCCACTTATTTGTCACAAAGTGCCAACACTGCAATTAAGCCTGAATACTGAGGTTTTAGTTTAGAAAAATTAACTCATACATCAAAACAGAATAGCATAGCTTTTCAGTGACACAAATAGGCTGGTATGGCACAGGGGCCACAGGTTTGCCATCACTGTCATTCATATATATATATATATATATGTTTTTTAAAGAATAGGTTTGATCTGCAGTTGGTTGAAACTGAAGACACAAACTTGAGTATGTAGAATCCATGGATTCAGAGGGACATTTACTTTCATTGTATTTGTGTCTGCATTTTACTGTTTCTTATACTTGGAATATTCTTTTTCTTTTGTCAGGGAAACATTCATCCCTTCAGGCTCTACTTACATCATCTTCTAGGAAGTGTGTCCTGATTAATATGGGTAGAGTTAGTTATTTCCCCCTTAGTGACCCTTAATGTCTTGGGCTTTTTTTTAAGCACCTGACATTATTATCTCATTAACTGGTCTGTCAGTTGTTTGAGGACAAGGGTTATGCCTTACCAATTTTTTTTGGTGTATACTTTCTCCCCAATGTTTATCATTCCTGCCACATGGTAAGCACATGGTATATGAATACAAAAAACAAAAAACAAATTAGGAAAGCTTTTTTAAAAAGTACTACAACTGAGGCATTATTTTGATACCTTTGTTTCCAAGTGTTTAATGTCCTGCCCTGTCCATAGATAAGTATTCTGCAAATATTTACTGAGTGAATCAGATGCAGATTCCAATATTTGGTAGTTTTCATGTGAACTCTTTTCTCCTACAAGAAATCATTAGCATAGTAAGATAGCGTAGATATTTCAATGTGTCTGATGCTTTAGGTTCACCTTCCTTGTTTTGATTCAGTAATGAGATCTGTGATCCAATAAAAATGACCTGAAAGATTTTATGATTTTTGGCTAATTTCTTTCTTTTTTCTTTTGTTTTTGGCTTATTTTGCATTTATGGGCTCTTTCTAGTGTTGAATTTCTTGGAAAGATGAATGTGTATGTAGTATCAGTCTTACTGGGGCTGTCATTCAACTGTTAAATAAGGCCTGTGGTTCACTCTGTACATTTGGTACCAAACAAAATGAATGTGTATGTTCTGAAGTATTGGTGATAATGGAAGCTACTGAAGGGTGAGAGAGAAAGATGGCAGTCAGAAGTGAGGAATTTGCCTACTAGCTTTTTTCTTTTGATGATTAAGTTTAACCTCACAGCTGCCCCAGTTATTTATAAATAAATTAGCAAGAAAGGAAAGGCTATGAATCTAGAATAATGTACTTTATGATTTGATAAATTAATATTTTGGCAATCATTGTTATGATCATCATTATCAGTTAGCAAATGCCTACTGTGTCAGGCACTGGATGCAGCTTTCTCAATTTGTCACAGTCTCAATAATGAAACAGTACGATGTTTACACATGTGTCTTATTTATTTCACTAATGAGTATGTTCTCAAGTTGCATCCATTTACCTATAAAAGTCTCCAGTTTGGATATTGGCTTTTAAAAAGGTTTTGCACAATATTTTCTTTTTCATTGTATTTTAAATACTTGTAACTATTACTATGTACATTGATATATGCCCTTGTCAGAAATTTTAGTTATGTACTTTTGTAAAAGTTTGTTAAAAGTTATATGCAAATGCCAAATGCTGAGTTACGTTTCATTAAAGATTAAATGACTCAGTGGAACTGAATTCTGGTAAATAAGAATTTAGAGATTGATGCGAAGGGAGTCAGATGAGCTGTGATTTTAGGGTTGAAAGTTATGGGTTCTTTAGTGTCCTCTGATGTTATTTACCACAGGTTACCTTTGTTGGGAGGACATGTTATTATGGCAGTGTTATTATGGCAGTATTATAGAAATATAGTGATAGCAACATTTGAGTACTTAGTGTATGACAGACACTGTCTTTTGTATTGTACTAATGTAATTGTAGCCATATGAGGTTAATGTTAATAATACCCAATTTTATAGTGAAAGTTTAGCACAGAGAACTTAAATTGCTCAAGGTCCCACCTTTAGTTAGTAGTGGAGCTAGGGTTGCATCTGAATAGTCTGGCTCTGGAGCCTTTTTTTTTTTTTTGCTACTCATCCAACTTTATTTCCGTTCCATTAGAACTGGGTATAAACAGGATGGCAAGCTATCTGGTATGCTTTGTTTTGTTTGTTACCTCTCTCCCTCCTTCCCTCCTTTTTTAGTCACTTTACTAAGATATAATTTATATACAATAAATTGTATCCATTTAAAGTGTGTGACTTGTTGAATTGTCACAGCTGTATATACCTGTGAAACCACCACAATCCAGATACTTTGTTTACTCTCAAGAGGTTCCTTATTTCCTTTCCCAACCTGTTCCTCTTTGTAGCACTCTTAACCCCTGCGAATGTCTGTTTTCTTTTGTTGTTGTTGTCTCCCTTCTTCTCTCCTTCCCTCTTTCTAATATTGGGGATCAATATTATAATCATTACTCTAGGGAGGAAAGCTTTGAGCTATGTCCTCTGCTCTTTTTTTTTTTTGAGACAGGATCAGATTTGCTCAGGCTGGCCTCAAACTTGGATCCTGTTGCCTCTGCTTTCTTAGTAGCTAGGACTATGTCTGGCAGATTTTTTTTTTTTTAACTTTGAGAGTAGTTTGTATTTTTGTGGTATTTTAAATATTGAGAGGAAATAAAGATGGTGACAGGCAATTCTTAATATATGTGTTTTCCTCAGATCTCATCATTATTAGCGGAATTTTAGTTTCTTAGATTTTTTTTTTTTTTTTTTAGTGTGCAAGTAGAACAGTTCTTGATTCTTTCCTAACACAATTCTGGAATGTTTGTGACCTCTGCTCTCTCTCCTAAACTGTATATGCTTGCATAGCTTCCTCACCCACTTTCTAACTTACCGTCTTTGTAGGGCCATACACAGGTAACTTTCCACTAGAAATTCTAAGCACTAAAAGTTTTCAGGATGCCAAGGGTTTTTTTCAACCTCTCATTGAAAATCACCATCAATCTCAGAATATGTCCCTCTCAGTTTTTCTTGTTACAGATTCATAGTATAGTCTGAATTTCAGGGAACATGATGGACTTCCCTCCGAGGCACTTACCCTCATGGCTTGTTTTACAATTCTGGGTGTGTACAGTGTTTTCCAGTGGACAGAGCACCCTGGGTAATTTTGCATCCTGGAGCATAAAGAAAGGGAAGCCAGGGAGGGCTCAGTGAAACCCCCTAAAGCCCATTTCATGGCTATCTTGGACAGTTTGTCAGATAACTAGCCTTTCTAGTAGCTGTATTTAGAAAAGGTGACATCGATATTAATGTATTGTATGTAATGTAGTATGTTCAAATACTGGCACTCATTATGTAATCAATTTACAAACTATGAAAGCTCACTGAGGATCATACATTTGGTCATTTTAAATCAAGTCCTTTTATTCTCACAGAACATCTCCATTTGAGTGTAGTCATTTTAATTATTCTTTAGTGGCTACCATTTTGGACAAAGCAGGTATCTTTTTTCCTGTTAAAGGCAGTAGTGATGTGAATTCCACAAGCAGTTAGCCTTAGGTTTGGGTGTTAGTGTCAGAATATTTCCATGGTTGAGATACAAAGTTTATCACTTTAGGAAGGTGAGTGTATTTTTATACATCTTCATTATAAAGCAGTGTCAGAGAGAGAGCTGCAAACGTCTGGGTAAAAAGAGACTACAAGTTGTCCTCCCTTCAGTTGAGATATCCAGTAGTAAACTTGTGTTGAATTTCTTCTTTGTGAATGCTTCATTTTAAATAAAGGAAAAAATAGATTTCTTTTTTGTCTTAATTTCCTTCCTCTCTATATTCAGACATTTCAGCATGTTAACATCCTTCTAACTCTTTGCATATTAAATTGAGCCTTTCAACTCTATGCGTCTTTGTTTCCCTGGGTACTCTGAGTCGTTTTCTCAGGAGTGAACTCATCTGAACAGTGCTTCTTGGCTCGGGTTAGCTGTGGGAACTTTGCTGGTGATTATGTACTCATTGGTAAACCAATGTACTTACCTTTTAACTATTTTTTTCCTTTCTGCAATCTATTTTACACACACACACACACACACACACACACACACACACACAGAAATAATTCACATACCTGAAAATTCACTCTTTTGAAGTATACAATTCAGTGATTTTTAGTATGTGTATTTCCAAGAGTTGTGCAGCTATCTAGAACATTTTCATCACCCAAAAGAGAAATGGAGTGCATATTATCAGAACCCTCAACTTCTAGCAACCAATAATCTACTTGCTATTGCACTGTATGTCTTTGAGATCGTTGTCATTTTTTCCACAGTGGTATTGTTCATTTTGTTGTGAGGGGTATGCCACTAGTCTTGAAACTAGTGCCCTAGAGAGGGGTATTTAGATTGTTTGCAGTTCTGCTCTTAGTAGTGCAGTGAATATGTTTGCATGTATGTCATTTCACATGTATGCCAATATTTGTGCAGGATAATTTCTCCAAAGTGAAATTACTGGGTCAAAAGATATATAATTGGGCATGGTGATACAAATCGATAGTCCCAGCTACTGAGGGTCCTGAAGCAGAGGGTTGCTGTTGTCTGGAGTTTGAGAACAACTTGAGTAACATAATAAAACCCCTTGCCAAAACAAAACAAAAAATGTAACATATCCACTTAGAATTTGATTGTCCACACCTTTTTTTGTTGTTGTTGTTAAAGAGAAGGTCTTGCTATACTGGCCAGGAACTCACTAATTAAAATGACTACACTCAAATGGAGATGTTCTGTGAGAATAAAAGGACTTGATAGATTTAAAATGACCAAGCAGCACAGGCTGGCCTTTAACTGAAGCTCCTCCTGCCTCAGCCTCTTGAGTGTAGAGACTGTAGTTGTGTACCACCATGCTCTGCTTTGATTAGCCATACTTTTAAGCATAGAAGAGCATAGACTGATTTCAGTGAGTACAGTCATAAAAATTTCATTGTTTTCTTCTAATCATTGTCTTGAATTTTCCTTAATTGCCTTAGGCAAAGTGTCATTTGTTTCCTAGTATGTTTTTAGTTGAGGAAAATCTAGTTCTGCCTTTGGCCCATATTAGGTTTGTCTTGTGACTGGAGGGCCTTCAGTGCTCTTGCACCTCTCTCTCCTTCCTTGCTTTTTTTTTTTTTAACTTGCTGTGAAAACAGATAAGTAAAAAATGTTATCTTTCATAAACATGAAAACAGTTGATAAAACCTACATTTTTAAATGTGGGCAGGAGGAGTTACTTTTAAAGTATTGAGTATATTTATGCAGCCCTTTTGGAAGACAGTTTGACAGTGTTTATAAAATAAAGTACATATGCTTTTGAATCAGCAGTTAAACTCTTAGCTGTTTAGTACTTCAGATGGGCTCATACAAGTTTACTTGAATAGTGTGGCCAGTCCTTTCCAGATGAAAGTTCAGTTAGTTCTAAGTAGAATTGAGCAGTAAAGCTTATCCTCTAACTCATTTATTATTATAAATAACCCTTTTACCAAGTGATGAGATCTGTTACAACTGTTTAAATTGTTCCAATTTTTTTGTAAGTATGTAAAAATGCTGCAGTGAACATCTTTGTTTATATGTCACCCTTTCATGAATGTTGAGAATGTTACTTAATGATGTGTTTTGGAAAGTCTGTTACTCTCATATCCCCAGTACTTTAGGGTAGAGGATGTAGAAGAGGCAGTACTCTAGGCAGAGGAGAACTCAATTTAATTCACAGCTCAATTGCTTAAATGACAAACTCTTTAACCTTTCTGAGTGTACCTCTGATGCTATGATACAACAGTAATAAATGGACTCTTGATTCTTGACTATCTTATGGTATGTGCCAATATGGGCATAATTGGCATTTTAGATGGGACATTAGATAGTCCTTCATAGGATATAGAATTTTTTTGTTTTTGTTTTTTTTGAGACAGGGTCTCATTATGTAGATCGGGCTGGCCTTGAACTTGCAGCAATCCTCCTGCCTCAGCCTTCCAAGTGCTGGGATTGTAGGCATGCACCACCATTTCCAGCCTAGGGTATAGAAATGTTTGGATCACTTCTTTGTCTACTTAGTTGTAGTGGTCTCAAATTTTTCTTCTTAAATTTTTTTTACTATCATTATGAGGAGTTAGTACATGTGTATAACACATCTTAGTTACTTTTCCATCCTCTTTTCTTCTTCTATCCTTCTCTATCTCCTTCCATCTCTTGGTTTCAAAATTTTCTTAAGAAAAAACATGACTTTATCTTATGTTCCCTCAGTTCACTTCCATGTGGCAGGTAGGTTGGCCATCCATCCAGAATAAATTTTTGATTAGGCTTCACAGTACTTAGAAAATATTTAAGTGTTTTCTGCTCACGTGGTTTCTAATGCATGTGTCCACTTTAATGTACAATATCCTTTAAACCCATGAAGTCATTGTAACTTCAGATTTATAGTTCCTAGAAGGTTGGAAAAGGGAAAAGTCATGGATCATTATTTTAAGCCATCGGTTTCTGAACATATGAGCTTTTAACTATAAGTAAGGCATTAGAACACCTTGTTCTTAGACTAGGCTGTAGCTTTACAGCATTCATTCATGCTATCCATAAATATATCTTGACTTTAGTGTTTTCAAATTATGGTTCCCCTACCACTAGTAGCATCAACTGTACCTTGGAACTGGTTAGAGATGCAGATTTCCCAGGGTCCACCCAGATGCAGTTGTTTGTTTAACCAGCCCTTCAGGTGATCCTGATTTATTAAAGTTTGAGAAACACTGATATACACATTGCTTAAAGACTGTTTTACATTGTGGTGGTAGGGATAAAAATGTAATAAGTTCACACATGTGCTGTGCAGTATCACCTGTATTACATAGCTCTTAGAGGCATTAAGATATTTTGAGGAAATATGCTTGTAAATTAAACTCTATAAACATTTTTGCTCATTTTTATTTGTATTTGTTTTATAGCTTGTTGATTGACACATGGCTGTTTAACGTTAGTTGAGTATGATTTTGAAAAATGTTGACCTGTCAGGTTATTTATTAAAACAACTTATGGTGACATGCAGTGCATTATTTTGCATTTAGTAATTACTTAGTAATTTTTTTTGTATGTGATTAAACTCAGAAGATATCCTACTAAGGACTATTAAATAAAGCATCTTAAGATTCTCATCTAAGATAGTGTCATAGTTACGTTTCTCATTGCCGAAACAAATATCTAATGCTCAAAGTTAAGGGAGAAAAGATTTATTTCAGCTCATAGTTTGTGGAGGTTTTAGTCCATAATCAGCTGGCTCCAGGGTAGGGCAGTGTGGCAGAGGAGAAACAGTTCATGCCAAGCAGAAGGCAACCAAGCTGTGACTGCAGCAGCCCTTTTTCTGTCCCTTATGTTCTGTCCAGACTACATGCCCTTCATCCAGACTACATGCAGCACTCACACCCAGGAAGGGCTTTGTCATTATCCACTCCCAGAATTATGCCGAGCCAATCACTGTACAAGTTTAGTGATCAGACACTCTTGATACCAGCATCACACACCCTAGATCCAGCCACTTGTGAAAAAGCCACACCTATGACTGCATGAGGCTTTGGGGCAGACATCTAGACACAAACCGTTACAGACAGTTTTTAAAAGCTCCATTTAAATCAGTCAATCAGTTAATTTATTTTGAAATGCTAGAGTTTGAATTGAGGGGAACTCTACCACTGAGCCAAGGCAAGGAGCTGCTTCAGGATTGCTTCAGAGCCCGAGGTGTCTCTCAGGATGCGTTGTCAGGACACACCCTGCTGTTCGGTGCCTGTGAACAGTGGGGCACACTTACATGAGTATGACTTAGCATAGACAAAACATGGATGTGCGACACGGTTAAGTCAGCATACAAGAATGTCAATATATGATGACAGCTGATACATACAAGCCAGAGAGTAAAGACCCTTGCTGCTGCTTGCTGTTGCTGATGTCTGCTTTCTGTGCTTTCTTTGGGGACCTCATTTGTGAGAATCAGCCCCTTGGCTCCAGCAAGTGGTGTAGTTGGCAGAATATGAAGTGAGTGTCTCCTTGGCGTCTGTGAAACAGTGCCTGATGGCAAGGGAGAGCCCTAGGATGGCCAGCATGCTTTCTCTGGCCTTGCCCTGGTTACCTGCAGTCACCTTCAGAGCAGCTTGGAAGGCTGAGCTCAGGGAGGAATCCAAGAAGCACAAGAAATGAAAACACAGGGAACCCACATGCTGCCATAGGACACAGGCTGTGATACTGAGGTCAGGTTTCAGCTGTAGCCTAGAGGTGGCCGAGACACACTTGGTGCTCAAACCATGTACCATTGTGATGGAGTGGAGAGTATCTCTAGAGACTCTGAACAAGCCACAGCGTCTGCCAGTGACAGGGAAATCACGAGAGTTGATGTTGCTCTCAGTATTGCCCGAACTGAGCCAGTCCTTGGGGCTCAGACAGGTGGAGCCCCAGGTTGTCTGAGCACCTGGGAAGGAGACTTCTGGGCTTGTGTGTCTCTCCATTTGTGAGCCCACTGGGCATTGGATGCTCGGATTTGAGTCCATATGATGTCTGTATTTCCCTGGTTGCTGAATATGTGCTGGGGGTGGACGTACTGACTGGTATTTGGCTCTGCATCACATGGGGATTCTTCTTGTGAATTTGCATAGTAAAAACTGTAGACTGAGGACACCATGCCACACACCACTGATTCTCTCACAGGTCACTATGAAGCAGTCGATGCCTGGTGGTAATGAGGAAATAGGACAAACGTTTTTAAAGTTGAAAGAGTTGGGGGTGGAACCACCTTCACGGAGCCCTTTCAGCTCCACAGCCCATCATGGAAGCTAAACTGGACGTGGCAAGCGACCGATACTGCAGACTCGATGGATGGTCTCACCCTAACGCTGGGTTGACACCATTATGTTTTGGATCTGCCTAATGCTTTTTTCTCCGTTGCCATCACCCAACAGTCAGGACCAATTTGCCTTCACCTGGGAGGGCAGGCAGTGGACCTTCCAGATGTTGCCACAAGGCTATCTGCATAGCCCGACTTTGTGTCATGACCTGGTGGCCCAGGGCTTGGTCACCTGGACCAAGCCACACTCTGTATCAGTGTTTCATTATATTGATGATGTTATGTTAACCTCTGATTACTTGACAGATTTGAAGACTGCCATGCACAGTCTGAAGGAAGCTTTGCTAGCCTGAGGGTGGGCTGTCAACAAAGACAGTGTCCGAGGACCTGGCTTGTCTATCACCTTTGGATGTTTTCCGGTGGGGTAAAATGGCAGTGATTCCCAATGCCATATTAGTAAAAGCCAGGCATACTCCAGTTCCGTGGCAGTATGCCTGTGCATGCATACTTGGGCCTCGTGTGCTTTTGGCAGGTGTTTATACTGCCCCCAGCTACTGACCTGGAAGGGAGCAACATGGGACTGGACAGATGCAGCGGAAGCCACTCTTTAGGACTTGAAGAGGGCAGTTGTGCAGATGTGAGCCCCTGAGTTCTTGGCCCTACACTGCCATTTACCCTAACAGTCAGTGTTTGGGATGTTGGGTTTGGTTGGGCCCTATGGCAAAAACAAGGGAAGTGGGACACCCTGTTGGATTTGGTCACAGTTGTAAAAGAAGCCAAAAGCCGGTATTCTCTGAGAAGTAGTGGTATACACTGCTTTGCATGCCCTGGAAGTGTCATGGGGCAGCAAACAGTAGTAGTACAGACCAGGTAGCTGACTAAAGACTGTGTCTGTGGGTGGACGTCTGTCCTAGGAGTGGAGTGACCCAGGCCCCTATCCTCAGGTGTTGGCAGTGCACTGGTAGTGGTATTGGGACTAGAGATGTGTATAGCACAGGAAACTGTATGGGATGACAGATCACAGGTTTTGACACGCAGCCCTTATGTAACAGGAACAGGAGGACCCTCAGCAGACCCCGGGTATACTGATGGGTCCAGCTGTGACAACCCCGCAACAGATGGCAGTCGCTGTCCAGCCCAATGTGGAGGTCCTCCAGTTTAAAACTGAAATGGCCAGGTGAGCCAATAGGCAGAGTTGCAGGCTCTGTGGATACTTGTGATACATAAACAATGCCCAGTATGTGTCTGCACAGACAGTTGGGTCGTATTTAGAGGGCCGACGCTCTGCTTGCCTGCTTGTGCAGACCAGGACTGACTGATAAGGCACTGATCCTCGTGGGGTGCCAACTTATGGCAAGACTTATGGGAGTGAGGCTGAACAACAACCGGGTAGCGTGTCATATTTCAGGACATAAGCCTGTCCTCTTGTATGGAATGACAAGGCATCGCAGTGGTTAGCCACTGTACATGGGGCCCAGCAGGAGAAACGTCTGACCAGGAGGATGACTGCTGCTTAGGAGACACCACTAGGGGTAGCATCTGACCAGGGAACTCATTTCACAGTGGTGCAGGTACAGTGCTTGTCGTTCACAAGACGTGACATTCCCCAGCCTTGGAAGGGGACAGAGGTGGGGAGCTGCGTCAGGATTGCTTCAAAGCCGGAGTGTCTGAGGATGTGTTAGCAGGATGTCACCCTCCTGTTCGGTGCCTGTGTGTGATGATGGCTGATACAGACAAGCCAGACCATAAAGGCCTTGCTGCCGCTTGCTGTTGCTCCTGATGTCTACTCTGTGTGCTTTCGGGAACCTCATCTGCAAAAACAGGCCTTCAGCTTCTCGGGCCCGGCAGTTCTTTCCCCAGGCCTTTTTACTTGCAAATGTTTTAAATTTAATTTTTTTGTTTTATTTTGAGACAGGTGTTGCTCAGTGACTCGCGTTATCCTTGAATTTAAGATCCTCCTAGTTTAGCTTCCTAAGCAGCAGGATTATAGGTGTGTGCTACGGCATTGGGCTTAAATCACTTTTAAGTGTGTAATTCAGTGCTATTAAGTATATTCACAGTTTTGTGCACTCATCACTGCTCTTTCTAAAACTTCCATCATTCCAAACAGAATAATTCTCCATTCTTCTTTCCTCCATCTCTTGGTCACCTCTAGTTTGCTTCTTATGAATTTCTCTATTCTACATTCTTTATGTAAGTCAGTTTGTATAGTATTTGTCCTTTTGTATCTGACTATGTAACTTTTCAAGGTTCTTTGTCTTATAGCAGGTGTCAGAACTTTGTTCCTTTTTAAGGCTGAAGAACATTCCATTGGATGCATAGACCACAGTTTGTTGAAATTACTTGGGTAATTTCTACCTTGCAGCTGTTATTAATAAAGCTGAATTGTGAGCATTGACATACATGTATATTTTCAATTATTTTGGGCATATACCTAGGAATAGAATTGCTGGGTCATATGGTAATTCAGTGTTTAACTTTCTGAGGAGCTGCCACACTATTTTCCCCAGTGGCTAAACCATTTTCCATTCGCAGCAGCAGTGCACTAGGATATCTAAGGATCCATTGCTAAATCCAAGATCACAAAGATTTATCCCTAGATTTTCTTTTAAAAATTTTATATCTTATGTTTAGGTCATTGATCCATTTGGAGCTAATATCTCTGTGTGATATGACTTTGGGGGTCAGTTTTATTCTTTTGAATGTGGAATCTAGCTGTTGTAACACTCTCTTTGCAGAGACAGTTACTTTATATTGAGTAGAACTGGCACCCTTCTTAATTTCTGTTGGCTGTGGATGAATTGTTTAATATCTTGACTATATTTATTTTATATGTTCCATGTTTCTTTGAATTTAAATTTCTGATACTTCTTATTTAAATGCTCTAGATGGTTTAAGTGTTTTTACTCTTAATAAAGCTTAAATTATGAGTAACATTTCTATAGTTAAAGTCTAAGGAATATAAATTTAGTATATGAGAAATACTCCTAAAACTATGAGTAACATTAAACATTTTAAATTCTATAGTTAAAAGTGTAAGGAATATAAATTTAGAATGTAAGGAATACTGGACTTCTGTGGAAAGTATCAGAATGCATAAGACTGGTTTCTGGTCTTTAGCAATTTAGAATTCAGTTCAGTAACATACAAAGTACTGTTCTCTTGCTATTCCATTCCTTAGGTTAGCCAGACAGTGTGGTGTCCTTAGGAAGTAGATACAGTGTATGAGTGCCTATCCCTGTGGCAGAGTTGGAGTATTTAACTATTCTACATTCACCATTTTGCTTTTGTATGATTTGTATCTTTGCTCTTAATAATAAGTGCCTAATTTTTCTATTTATATTTGTTGTTATACAGTAATTTTTTAGAGAACAGATCTCATCAGTTTTAGTTTTTGTAAAGGACCACTTAAGCTATCATAACACTGAAGTTTGCCCTTTTTTGTATTTTTATCCATCCAAATACAAAAATCAAGAAAATCAAGATACTGGTACTTGTTTATATTATGATGCTGGGATTTGTTCACTATGTGTCATGTGGTGTAATTGTCTGGTTACTTTTTGTAGTTGATTATAAGCTTTGAAGAAATATATTCTTGTAAGAACATAATTTTGTTCACCTTCAATTTGTTTTGTCCAGAAAATTTACTTGAGTCATGAATGTTATTTCTGTAGCCTCATTAAGGAACATAAAAAGAAAGTTAATTTTATTTTATTGAATTTGGTCTAAGATATTAGTATTTCAACATAGATTATATAAAAATATTGGTATCTTAGAATCCTATTTGGTACCAAATCTTTGAAAACTGGAAGAATTTTACAGTTCAATTTGGGCACTAAATTTTCATCAGAAATACTTAGGCTTTATTTAGATTAAGATTTAGGGTTCAAAAAGTAGATTCACATATCTAGATTATATCAGACTCACATGTTTTTCATTATCTGAATTGAGTATCCCCAATTTTTTCCCTTTAATATGTGCATCCAAATTAATAAAACTGGTTTGTATTTTTTAGTAGAACTATTAGACTTTGAAGCAATAGCATATCAGTTTTAAAACTGTCCTAGTCAAGTTAAGCAAATTCACTCTCATGTCAACTCATGATTACTAACCTCAAATTCAAAAAGGTATTTTGTAAACTGAAAAACAACTCTTGTGTTAGTATCAATTATTTTTTTTGTCATTTTCACAGCCAATTTGTATAACCCTCAGTTGTAGTTAAAATATATATATATAGGTTCATGGTAGAAAAAAGTATGAAACCATTGACTTGTATTATGAAAACTTTATATTTCAACATAAATTCCTGTATTTGTGTAGCCAGGTTGTAAATAAAATTTACCTTTCTTTGAAGTTTCAAATTATACTTTGCATATGCAAGGTAAAAGTGAGAAAAAGAGAGTATAGCCATTTTTGTGTTTCATTGAGTATTGAGAAGCATTCATGTTTGAATCAGAGTTAACTGTACAGTAACCCTTTGTGAAATTATAGAGAACCAGTGAACAAAGAGCTCAAGGTGTTTGCTTAGACTTCTATTTTAACATTTCCATAAATTGGCTAGGATTCATATAATTGGCATGCATATACTAAGCAGTTTTAATAGCTTTATCTGTGATGCTTTTCCTAGTCTGCTTCAGAAAGCTGAACACTATTTTCAGTGTATATTAATACGGTGGAATAAAGCAGTAAAGGCTTCTTTTAAAATTCCTAACATAGCAGAAGCTTTTATGATAGAAACTATCTTTTAAACATCTAGCTGGAATTACATGATAGATGTAAAAGGTAAAAAAACTTCATTTTTTGATTTAAAAAACCCCTGCATGCTATACAGGTGCAAAGGGACACAGCTGCTGTAGTCCTTGTGCACTGAGACAGGAGGATCTCAACTTCAAGTTTCACCTGGGCAATCTGTTGAGACCCTACCTCAAAAATAAAAAATAAGAACGGCTGGAGGTGTAGCTCAGTAGTAGATTGTCCTTAGGTTTGATCCCCAGTATGCAGAAACCAAAGTAAAAAAAAAAAAAAAGTTTTAAAAATCCCGAAGAGTAAGATCTACTTATAAAGAAGGAAAAGAAACATCTTGAGAGAATTTACTTAGTAGTTTGTTTCCAAAGGGTATTTTGTGGAATAGTCACTAGAGATAGTCCTTCAAGGAAGGGTTCTTTGATTAAATAAGTCGAAGAAATGCTATTCATTAGTATAATGACCTATTAAAGATTAAAATCAGTAGGTCATTATTGTATTGTACAATAATATATTAATACAGTGCTCATTAACGTATTGACAGTTCTGAGACATCTTACAAGAAACAAAGTTGATAAAATTTTTTAGTCTCCATTAAACATGGACAGTGAAATTGTTTTCATTCAAACTTGTCATATCTATGAGAAATGCTGCCCTCTAGAGGCATAAATTCAATTCCTCTTTAATTTGAGTATCTGATCTTAGTGCCTAGAAATTATAATGTTTACTACTAACAAAGCGTACAGTAAAAAATAAAAGTATTGTCTAATTTTAGGAAAATTTGGGGAGATACAACAGCAGTGCATAAATACTTTTTAAATTGGACGCATTATACTTTTAGGTGCTAATAATTTTTGGATAAATTTCTTTATGTGGAGATTTATGGACACATAATACTACAAGTCTGAACTCCAGACTTGTCTCTTGGTGGTGGAAGTTAACTTTCTTTGACCTGTAACACCCTTACTTAGAACCGTTAGTATGCAAGGGGGAGCCAGTTTCCTCATACCCCTTCCCACAATCATCACTGCTTCTTGACTTATAACTGAAGGCAGATTATTTCGTGCTATACCTTTTCATAGTAAAATTGGGAAGAAAAGGATTATAATCTTAACAGAAGAGTTTTGCTAACATGAGCCAAAAACTCATGTATGCAACCAATTGGTTCTGATAGTGAAAGAGTTAAGGATGGGAGACAGACCAATAATAATACATTAGCTGAATATATAGTATATTGATAATGATGTTCTAGCTTAAGTAGCCAGGAGTGGTTCTAATTCTTTGTTCTTCTGATGGATCTCAATATTGGTGTATACTAAATGAGGCTGAAACCTAAAAACTCATGGTGATATAAAGGAGAAATATTGTGGGAAATGAGATTGATAGAGTGGATTTAGTGCTGTGATTGACCATTCACGCACTTTCCCCATTTCTTCTCCAGTGTTCTCTACCAAGAGGACCAGAAGACTCTTCATTCACCAAGGACGAGAGAAATACTTTGAGGACAGTGCCGGCTTCTGTCAGAAGCTATATGATTGCTGCTGTTTATAGGTGGGAGGGGATAACGTACTTACATTATTGAAATTCTGTATGTATATGTGTGTGTGTGGTCTTTTTATGAAGGAAGTAATGATATGATTCTAATGTAGCTCTAACTTCCCTAAACAAAGTGGGTGTTATTTTCATAAAGTAGCTTGACAGGCGTGATGTCAGAGATGCACTGGTTTGAATTCTTTTTCCCTATGGCTAAATGATTGAAGGATTCTTTGATCTAAGATAGATGGGTAGCCAACTAAGGTCTTACCTGATACACATAAATAAATTTAGATTCCATAAGTAAGGGTCTGACTTGAACTACTGTGGGAGTGAGTTGAATTCCTTCACCCAGTTTCTGGACTTAAGCTGGCTCTTTAGATGCGTGTTATCTGTTTACGCCCTAAAAATCGCCTTTCCTCTTTTTGTCATTGCTGTGCACCTTTGCAGTTTGGTCAGTAAGTTATAGAAGAAAACAGGAGGGAAGGGGACACTGTTCAGACATTCTTGTATTAGAGCCGTGTGCAATAGATGCTGCCGTTCTGAGTTTCATTTTTCTGTGAAGAACAGTGAAGGTTTTGTTTGTGTAAGTCAGAGTTATAATCTGTCATGCTTGAAAATCTTGTTTGGAATTTGAAATTAATGTGTATGTTTTTTGATAGCCAGGTGTTGGTCTGTATTGTGAGTTTATTTCGGATCATTTTCCAGTGTTGGGGGAATTTGACTGTTAGGGTTTCTGTTGTCAAAGTATTTTATTTTTCTAGTAAGATCCAAACATTGTGAAGTTCTTAACACTTTCTTGCTTCTCAGAGGTCTACATTTTTTTCCCTACCATTTCCCCCCTGCCTGGAACACCAATGTTTGTAACTTTTGACTTCTTTCTTTTTGTTTGCTGCTCAATTTGAGGTGTACTGCAGCCTGATGGATTCTTCTGAATTCCAGTCGTGCTTGTTCAGATGTTAAGTGCTGTTTTCTCTTTTTAAATTTTTTCTATGTGTATCTTAGCTCTCATGCTGAGTAAGCTTCCTGTGAACTGGTAATGTACTCTGTCTCTTACATTATCTTGCAGAATGTCTTAGACCCATTAGATTCAAGGTTCAACTGAGAATCACAGGAATGCCAGCCTGAGCGAACGAACTAGTTAGAACACTTTATTTACCTTGGCCCTCCTGACACAAGTAGTAGTCTGGCCGATGACCTGATTTCCTTCTTTCTCCGGGAGACTGAGACTTGTCGTTCAGTAGTTTTCATAAGGAGGCGGTCATGTCAACTCAATTACTATCTTCATGGTTTTGTATAATTCTTTTTGCCTTCACAGAAACCTTCTATTTCTCTCCTGCTTCCTACTTCCTTCCATTGTACCTGGTGGACTTGCTGTCTATCATCAGCAAACTTACTATTTTAGTGTGTTTAAATTTTTTTTTTTTTTTGGTACCAGGGATCAAACTCATGA
The DNA here is from genome assembly GCA_004027455.1 of Hydrochoerus hydrochaeris. Lineage (NCBI taxonomy): Eukaryota > Metazoa > Chordata > Mammalia > Rodentia > Hydrochaeridae > Hydrochoerus > Hydrochoerus hydrochaeris. The sequence goes on from PVLA01006572.1 coordinate 71,436, forward strand.
CTGCGTGCTTGCAAGGCAGGCACTTATGCCGCTGAGCTAAATCTCCAGCCCTTGTCTTTAAAATTTTACATAAATAATGAAATAATTCAAACCTACAAAAATACAGAAAATACTGTAACAAATGTTTGTATCTACCTTCAAGGTCAAATAGATGCTAACTGTCTTAGTTACTGTTGCTAAGAAAAAATACTTGAAAGTTGGGAAAGGAAAGGTTTATTTCTTACAGTTTTTGGAGGTTTCAGGCCATACGCAGTTGGCTCCAAGGCAGGGTGGCATGGTGGGGCTGCAGTTCATAGCAGGCTGCAAACAGCAAGGCAGAAAACGACAAGAGAGAGACACACACCTTCTTCCTGCCATTACATTGTATGCTGGCTCCACCCCTAGGTGGGTGTAGCACTGACACCATCTATCCAAGTGCTAGACAATGTACCAATCGCAAATGCACATGCAAACGGATGAGGCCTGGGGGCCACAGACCTAAACCATGACACTAACCTTTGCCTTATTTGCTTTTCTTTTTTTTCCACCACCCCAACGTTCTCCCTCCTTGAGAGGTGCCTAGTATCCTAAATTCCCTGTGGCCATTCTGCTGTTGTTTTTCCATGTGTAAACCATGTACAGTTAAAATGGCCTGAGAAAAGTCTTACACCACCTTGTTTCTAGGTGTATTGATATTTACTCATGTAGGTTTAGTTTATTTCTTATAACTGTTGGTTACTTTTCCTTGATAAGTAAAGATCAGTTTCATGCTGAGAGATAATTAGGTTCTATCTTTTGGCAAGTAATAAGGTAATGCTTGTATGTAAGTAGTCAGTGTGTAATTTGATTTAGGACAGATGCCCGAGAGTAGGGTTGTTAGATTGCCACTTCGTCTTTCCAGATACTGCTCAGGAAAGTAGCTACTGTACTTGTCACACTATAAATATGGGTGTGCTGGTCCACAGTGGAGACACTCCTTAGTTCGCTACATGTTTATCAGCATTTAATTTTATTCTGACATCAGTTTTTGCTTGTCTGCAGAATAAGAAATGGCATTTCATAGGTTTTGTTTTTTATTACTTTGCTTTATAGTAAAGTTGAACATATCTGCATGGTTTTTAATCATTGTAGTTCCTTCCTTAATGCATATTTTTCCTGTCCTTTTCTTTTTCTCATGTTGGAGTTTGGGTTTTATCTTGATCATGACAGTGTTTTTTCCTTATAATTTAGATATCAGATAATTTACTGACTATTCATCCTGTTCTGGGGAGTGTGCATTGTAAATACCTTTTCTTGTCTGTGTGTTGTTTTAAACTTTATTTCCAAAGTTTCAGATTTACTGTAAGAGTACTGTAGAGTATCTATTCTGTGCCATAGCCTTTTTGGCTTTGTCTACATCATGTTATTACCATATTATATTAACTGTAGCAGTTTTGATATCTAGTAATGTAAATTCTCTTTTATTGAAACTTTCAGAGCAACTTAGCAAATCTCACCTTTCATTCAGAGAAAATCTAACAAAAACCAGTTTCCAATTTTTGCTGGAATTGTGATTGCAATCTCATTGAATTTAAAATTTACAGTATGGGGATTTGTCATCTTTATATTGGATGACTATCATTTCTAGATACTCTTTAGTCTTCACAAAAGTTATCTTTTGATTTGTTACTGTTGTAAACAGGGAATTTTTATAAAAATGCATTTTGTAATTATTGGTTACAAGTTTTAGTTTGAGAAACATTGATATTTGCATACAGATTTTGTATTAAGCAACCTTGATTCTCTTAAAAGTAGATTCTTTTGTGTGTCCTATGTGCAATAATCATAATCAGTGACTAATATTTGTTGTTGCTCCCAAGCCTGTGCCTTTTTATTTTTCTTGTCTAGGACACCTTTACTAAAATTACAGCTCTTCTTAGGTCTTGGCCTTAAGTTCATGTAGAGGAGAGAAGATCTGAGTTTTAAGGTCCAGAAGTCTCAATCTTTTGTCCCAACATAAGTCAAAGGCTACATATATAGATACTGACTAGCAATCTATCATAAGGAAGACCCATCACCAGTTTGCAGTCTTACTAGTTTTTGTTACTGGCACTTAAAGATGTCTTTTTTTTTTCATGGTAGTGGAAAAATTTATTTAAAAGATTTTGGTAGATCATTTCTGAATGAAATTTCTGTAGGAAGACTTTATATGTCATCTAATCTGTTATTTTTGAGACTGAAATTATGGTCCATATTACATAAATCTTTAATTGAAATTTTACTCTATTTGGGTAGTTTTTGTATTGTGAACTCCTCTTACCTAGGTTTTTGATGCCTTAAAATTTCCTGTAATAGCTATTTAAGATAGCAAAATTGGGTAAATTTTAAAAACTTACTTATGTTTGTTTTCTTTGTCAGTCATAATAGTATCATCACCATATCCTTCCTAACAGGTTATTATGAGAACTAAAAAGTTAGTACATGTAAAACAAGTGTTGGTTAGTCTCCACCCCCAGTTAGCTTCATCTGCTGTCTTTTGATGCATTCTGTTTTGTTCTGGGAAGAAACATTGGAGATATATCTATATATCTGTATGTGTCTATCTATATTTTTTTGTTGTTGTTTGTTTTGTTTTGGAGGGGAGCATACTTTTGTGCCAGTTCTTGTGGTAGTCTACCTTAATTAATTAACTCTTATGAGAATTAAGGTATTAATAACTGTTCTACCTAGTACATCATCCATAAATATGTTATATCCTTCACCGCTTGATTAGCAATTCCTTTTATAACTATTTTACCAGCTTATTTGTAATTTCAGCCTTGGCATCTTCTGTTTATCAGCTTTCTCTGTTTTTCGTATCTCTTGTTAACTGAGTCTTTTCTATTTCTTTTCTGTATACTGAATTTCCTTTGTGTATATTTGTGCTACCGTTTCTAGTTACCTCAGTTATGTGATTCTTCCAACTCTTTACTAGCTGAGTACTATGGTAGAAGGTTACCCAGAAGGGGTGTGTGTGTGTGTGTGTGTGTGTGTGTGTGTGTGTATGTATGCATAAATATACAAATTATTCATAATTTAATGCTAATATTGCTTGGAAGTCTGCTGCATTCACTTTCGTCACTATTTTAATATTCACTTTCTTTGTACCTTTAGTATGATCCTTTCCTTTCTACAGAAAGGGCCACCTCATTTTTCAGTAAAAACAGGAGTACCTAGTGGTGTACCTTAGTTTCCCACCATCTGTCCTTTTTTTTTTCTTAGTGTTAAATCATTCCTTTCTATTCCTTTCTTTTCTTTCCTCCTGGGTACCTTACACTGTTGATTATTTCCTCTTTGTATATTGAGCTTCACTCTTGACACTTGCTCATTTAAACATTTTCAGTTTCCACTATTTAAAAAAACTAAACAAACCAGTAAGTCTTGGTGAGTGCCATATTACTAACCTTTTTGTATTCTTTATTAGCCAGATATTTGAAATTCCTTTGTTTTTCGCCATTGACTCACCTCTTCAAGTAATAATTGATTCCATCAGAAGTGTATTTGCTAATGATATGAATGTTTTTTTTGTTCATGTTTGAGACCCAAAATGAATACATTCATTGTGGGAAGTTGGTAAATGTACGTATTGCATCTTAATTCTCTTTAGTTCTCTTCCCATCTTTCAGTCCCCTTCCCATCTGTAAAAGGCCTATCTTCTATTTCCTATTATCTTTTATTTTTTTCTTTATATTATTTATACTTTGTTTCTCATGTAAGAGAAATCATGTGATATTTAAGATTCCATGTCTGAGTTATCTCACTGTTATGGTCTTAAGGTACACCCTTCTTTATGGCTGAGTAGTTTTCCATTGCATGTAAATACCACATTTTCATTACTCATTTTTCTTTTGGTGGCCACTTCCAAGATTTAGCTACTGCTAGCCAGACACGGTGGTGCATGCCTGTAATCCTAGCACTTGGGAGGATTGCGTGAGTTAGAGGCCAGTTTGGGCTATATTGTGTGACCTTGTCTTAAAAAACCAAAACAAAACAAAAAATAAGATTTAGCTACTCTACTTGTCACACTATAAATATGGGTGTGCATGTATAAAATATAAGGGACAGAAAGAATCTTCTTGGTGCTCCTCCCCTTTTACTATGGTTGCTTTTGCTGTCTTCTGGCTGCCATGAACTGTTGCCCTCTGCCATAAGCCTGCCTCGCACCTCCACAAACTGTGAGGAAAATAAACCTTTCTTTACTTAATTTTGGGTTTTGGGTATTTTATTTCAGCAATGAGAGAAAAGTAACCAACACAACACCTTTGTCAAAGCCGGGATGTCCAAGTGTGCCTGGGGTTGTTTCTGCATCTCAGGTTTGGTTCATTGTTCCATAGGTTTGTTTTGTTGCAGTGGCATGCTGTTTTTATTATGGTAGCTTTGTAATGTAATTACAAGTCTGGGATTGTGATGCCTCATGCTTTGTTCTTTTTACCTGATTGTTTTTGCTATTCTGGATCTTTCTAGTTGCATGTGAATTTTAGGATTTTTTTTTTTTTTTTAGTTCTTTGAAGCATGCTGTTGTTATTTTGATTGGAGTTACATTAAATCTGTATGTCATTTTTGGGACTGTGGCCATTTTGACAATATTGGTTCTGCCTACCCAGGAGCAGAGGATGCCTTCCACTTTCTGGTATCCTCTTTGATCTTCTTTTTCGTAGTACTGTACTTCTTATTGTGGAGGTCTTTCACTTCCTTGGTTAATATCTAGCTAATTAATTTTCTTTGAAACTATTGTGAATGTTATTTTCTTGCCCAGTATGTTCTTTGTTATACAGAACTGCTGTCGATTTTTGTATACTGCTACATTACTGAAGCTGATTATTAATTCTAAGAGTCTGTTGGGTCTTCTTTCTACAAGATCATGTCATGAATGTCTGTAAATAAGGATAGCTTGACATCTTCCTGTTCTAAATGAATCCCTTTTATTTCTTTCTCTTGCTAGATATCTCTGGATAAATTTTTGGGTATTATATTGGGCAGGGGTGGTGAGAGCGGGCCAGCAAGTTACATTGTTAACATTAAGTAGATATTTTAAAATTTCTTCTTATTTTACTTATCATTTTGTTGGGTCTGCCATAAAATACTCCAGACTAGGTGACTTAAAAAACAAAAAAAAATCATTTTCTCACAGTTCTGGCTGTAGCAGTTTCTGATCAAGGTGTTGGTGGGTTTGATTTCTTCTGAGGCCTTCTCACTTTTCCTCACATAGTTTTTCCCTCAGTGTGTGTGACATGGTATCACTTTGTGTCAAGATTTCCTATTTTTATAAAGACACCAGTCAGATTGAATTAGAATTTAGCAGATGAATTTACTTCCTCAAAGGCTTGGTCTTTAAGATCTAAGGTATCTCGCAGGGGTGGGGAGGAGGGTGTGTGTAGAGGGAGACAGATATGTAAGAGCCTTTTAGCAGGGTTTTAATGTCATCAGTAACTGTTTCTTCATATATCTACAAAATCTCCTTTAGCTAATCAAATATATTGCAAAAATCTTTTTAATTACATTAAAGACCTTCACAAACTCTATTATGACACTTGATTATCCCATGTCTCAGCACCTTCCTATTTTTGAAGTACATTTAATCACTTCAAAATCTGTCATGCTTAGCCAGGTATAGTGGCACATGCCTATAATCCCCACATTTGGGATGTTGAGGCAGGAGGACTGCTACAAGATCAAGGCCAGCCTAAACTACATGGCAATACATGTCTCAAAAAAAACAAAAACAGAAACACCAGAAAAAGTATGTATAAGCATGTATTTCATGGTGTGTAAATTTTAACTAAAAATTTTAAAGAATAATTGAGTTGGGTGGCATGGAGTAGAAAGTATAGATGAAATAAGGATTAATAGATTGTTGTAGTTGCCAACTTTGGTGCATGGACATTCATCTTGTTTGTGTATGTTGGAAATTTGCCACATAAAAAGATTGGTTTTTTTTTTTGTTGTGTTGTTTGTTTTTTAAAGATTGATTTTTAAAAATTTTTTTATCTTATTTATTTATTTATTTATTTTTGGTATTAGGGATTGAACTCACGACCTAGCACTTGCAGGCAGGTGCTTAGGGTGCTAAACTAAATCCTCAGCTCCAAAAGATTGATTTTTAAATCAGAAGTTATGAATGCACAAATAACACCTGTGTCCTCACCATCAGCTTCATAAAAATCCCTTAGTATAATTCCACACTTTCTTGGGACTCACTCTGATCCCATGTTCTCTTTTTTCCCACTGACAACATCCTTAATCCTTCTTTACTTTTAAATATCTTTCAGCAACCAGTCTAATGGTCACTATCACAGGCAAAACCATTCCTCGACTCAAAATGCTTGGGGGGTTAAGTGCCCTTGGTATGTCCTTTGATAGATTTTGTAACAGCTAGGGTTTATCTGTTGACTTGGTATCAGTCTCTTCTGTAGCCTGTGTTTGCAGAGGGCAAGGGGATGGCAGACTAAGAGGTAGTACTTGGAAGAACACAAGGATGCCAGGCAGACAGTACGTGGGTATTCACAACAGAGATTACAATGAGCTAAGTTTTAGGATTAAATTTTGTAAATTCTAAGTGCATTCTGTTAAATTTAACTGCAGTTCTTAAAATCTGCCAACACATGACTTTATAATACTCATGGAAACTCATGTTTTCCTAATACTCTGAAGTAGTTTTAACTTTGATAAATATTGGAAGTATTACTTCATGTCTTTTTTCTTTGAGTGTCAGCACTCAGTGTTGAAAATGTTAAATTTATGCTAGCAGCATATAACATATAGTGCTGAGTATGAACTATGTTTGAAAATCTAAAATTCATGTACTTTTGGGTATTCTGAAGTTATTGAAAATAGGAGCTTTGGGGAATTACGATAGTTCAGGAGTGATCTTGCTAAGAAAATCTATTAGTAACTACTCATTGCTTGGAATAAAGTCCCAACTTCCACAACAGGACAAATATGGGTCTTCATGAACTGAGAGACATTTCTTATTTCTTAATAACTTTTTATTATGCATGTTACATTCTTGCCTTACTTAATTAAAATTTCTGAATTTACCATGGTGTTTGTCCCATCTTTCTTTGTCTATTTGCTGTTCACCTAACTCAAAGTTCATTACCCTTTATTTAGTCTCGGTTGTCTCCTCATGGAAGATTGGAAAGACCCTCTCTAAGCTCAATTAATTAAATCTTTCATACTATTATATTTAATACTACTATAAGCTACATTACAGCAATATTTCTAAATGTCTGTCTTACTTGCTGAATTGAATTGCTTGTGGACTAGAGTTGTATATTAATATTTGCAATATCTTCCAAACCTGACTTGTTATACTTGATTGATCAGTGCTGATTGGATAAATGAACATTTATGCTTTTCATTTTGAGAATATTATATGGGTTATTTCTTTAGTTGCTTAATAGAAGATGACACAGATTTCTGTACAGATTGACTCAATGGGAAAACAAATGAGTATAATTGAATGAAGTACAAGTAGCTTCATCTAGAAGCAACTTTCTGCAATTGGTATCTGTTATTAAATTACTTAGAGCAGAAGGTTGAATTTCTGAAATGTTTTAGGTGTTAAATGGCAGGCAAGAAAACTAAGTTCATATGGCCGACAGGGGCAAACTGCGAAGTTAAGAGTCTGTGAAGTTTCTGATGTTTCAGGGGCTAACAGAAAGTTGCTTCATCAGAGTGTTAATGAACGAATTACTTTATTGGCTGAAACATACTGGTAGCTTTGTCAGTGTAAAGAGCTAAGAGTTCTTATATATATTCATGATTATGTTAGAGTAGTGAATTAAAAGCAGTTGACCTTAAACAGAAAATAGAAAGTTTTTACAAATAGATAAAAGCATTTAAGGGTTGTGGAGAAGAAGCAAATTACTATCTCTAGAAATTTATATCGTGTGTGTGTGTGTGTGTGTGTGTGTGTGTGTGTGTGAATGAATCTTAACAGCGGCCCTCCAGACCTCTTAATTGGAATTTAAAATAATAACTTTAATAGGATGATTTTGTAAAGTGAGGTCATTGTGATTGATAAATCTGAATTAGAATTAGTAAACTTTCAGCTCTCTAAATGATGTTAATTATTAAGAAGAAATGAAATATAGGATTAATAGAGAAGATGTAATTTTATGAAGATGGCATACCTTTAAAATTACTTTTTACTTAAGTAAATGCATTTTACTTACTAGAGTCATTTTGGAAATACTGATTTGCTTCTGTTAAATCAGGGATTAAAGTAGAGAGTGTCACTGAAGACTTGCTTCTAAATTAAATTCTTTGAAACAATATTTTTTTTACTTTAAAGAGGAAAATGAAATTTCAAAACACAACAATTCGAGGGTAATGAAGGTATATACACTGTACATTGTTACCTTCAAATTAATTGCTCAGAGTACAGACATCTGCATTTAAACGTCCAAACAATACTAGCAAAAGCCTTTGTCTTCAATGAGCTCGGAAAAATCAGTAGTATAACTACCTTAACTATCTTTTATGTATATAGTTTCTTTCAGCTTCTAACCCTAGTGAGATAATATGTTTCCCCATGCTGATTTATTTCACTTAATGAGTATGATGTCAAGTTGCATCCATTTACCTATAAAAGTCTCAAGTTTATCCTTTATGGCTGAGTAGTACTCCACTGTATAAAAATACCACATCTTTTTATCCATTCCTCGGCTGATGGACATTTAGGCTTTTTCCAAGACCTGACTATTACAAATTGTGCTACTATAAACATGGGTGCATGCATATCACTGTAGTATGGTGTTTTAAATTCTTCTTGGAAGATACCCAGAAGGGGAATAGCAGGGTCTAATGGGACCTCCAGTCCTAGCTTTTTTCCCATAGTGGTTGCACCAGTCTACACTGCCAGCATCAGTGGAGGATTCCTTTTTCCCCATAGCCCCTCTAGCATTTGTTATTGGTTGATTTCTTAATCATAGCCATTCTTTCTGGGTTGAGGTGGAATCTCAGTGTTGTTTTAATTTGCATCTCTTGAATGACCAATGATGTGGAACACTTTTTCATATATTTGCCATTTCTTTTTCTTCATCTGAGAAGAGTGTATTCATTTCTGTTGCTCATTTTTGGATTGGGTCTTTAATTTTGGGAGGACTGATTTTTTTTTTTTTTTGAGTTCTTTGTATGTTCTCTATAGTAATCCTTTGTCTGAGGAACAGCTGGCAAACGTTTTCTCCCACATTGTAGGTTGACTCTTTACTCTGTTGGTAGTTTCTCTTGCATTACAAAAACTTTTTAATAAGGTGAGATTCCAGTTGTTGATTGTGACATTTCCTAGGCAATCAGGGTTTTGTTCACAAAGTCTTTGCCTATACCTATGTCTTCAAGACTTTTACCTATTCTGTCTTCCAGTAGATTTATTAAAACAATAATTTTTAAATACCAGAAAATATAGAACTGCTGTATAGCTATAGGAAACAGAAATTAATAGCAACAATTCATTTTAAATATAAAAATTTCAAGTTTTGAAATCCTTAAAAGTATAAAAAAGACAAGGAAGATTTTTCAGATGTACAGCTAAATTATCAGATTCTAACATTTTACTATCATTACTTCAAAAGTTTTAATAAACTATAGTTGAAGATTACTAATGTTATTTTTCTGCCTGTCTTCTGAGAAGTAATTACTATTCTGAAGATATCCTTAAAGTTTTTAATACTTTTATGCACACATTTGTATGGTAAGATAAATAGTATTGATTTAATTTTAAAATGTAAATAAATAGCCTATCATTTGTTTCTGTGTAAGTGGCTTTTTCCCACTTTGTTGAGGTATTTATGTTCTTAAGCTTTATTTTAACCATTATTTATGATGTCGAGTTTGATTTTTTGGGTGAGATAGTGCTATATGATTTCTCTTGTAATAGAGGTTTTTTTCTCATGGTAACCAGTTATTAAATCAGTTGGGTAATGCTTGGAGATGGATGAATACTATACTGTTTCTAAATAACCTTCTAGTTCTGTTACTCTCACATTTATTAGCTTGCATTCTTCTGTAAGGAAGAATTTCTACCATTCTTTCTTCATTATTAATTCGTTGTGCCAAGATCCATCCTTCTTACTTACTCATTTTTTAGAGGTTAAAGTTTACCTACCAGGAACTCCTGCAGTCTGTTTTCTGTGTCTTTGTGACATGTCTCACCATTTTGAGAGTAGTTAATTACTTTCTGGCACAACAGAATGTTCCATCCGTACCTTACATTCTTCCTATCACAGACTTCTTACAAACTATTTCATATATCAGCCTCTTGTGGACAGTGATATTTGCAAGCCAACATCACGAACACCAATGAGTTCTATATTTCTACTGTGTGTTATTGCTTAGTAGCTCTTTTGATTGGGTAGAGCAAATAAATATTGTACGCTTTAAAAAGTCATTAATACTTGCAGTCTAGCATCACAGGGCTTCTCTTTTTTCTCTTTTTGATATTTATATCTCTTTCCATATTTTGAAGGCTCTAATTGTCAGCAACATTAGTATACTAAGTTTATTCACTTGCTGCCTGTAATATATAGGATATAGTAATCAAATTACATCGGTACTACTGCCAACAGTAAACTCAGCAAGTAAAACAAGTTAGGAATTCCATGTTTTTGTTTGTTTGTTTATTCATAGAACTCTGACCATACTTCACTGAACTGTACTATACGCTTTTTAAAAATTACTGTATTTTTTGATCACCTCTTGTATATCCCAATCTAGATCTCATTCTACTCCATGGAAAAGAATAAAAGAAACAGAAAATGATATACTTAGAGTTCATATCCAAATTTCATACACCTGGAGTCTTGGATTAAGTAATTTGAATTGTTTGTGATGATATTACACTTATTTTTAAGGGTTTTTTTTCATTCATTTAGTTGGGTTTTATACTTACTATGGATAAATCTTGTGTCTTCAGAAAAGTTTGAATTTAAACATTTAATAATTAAAAATTTAACTGTTATAAATTTAATTTATATGAACAACATGCCATAAATACATTGCTCTGCAATAGAGTTTTTGTTTTTTTCTGGAGCTTTTATAATGATGCTGGTACTTTCTGGTTGTTCCTTTCTTCTTATTGTATGTGTAGCTAAGTACTTAACAAAAAGGTGTACTTTTTGTCATATCTATGGTATATTGCTTCCCCCCACATAGCTGCTAGGCATTTAGATTGCAAAAAGGAGAGTATATTTATTTCTTTTAAAGGCAAAGATGTAAGAAAAAGTCCTCTATAAGGCTGTATTAAAACATTGCACTGCTGATGCAGAAATAGAGTCCAAATAAATGAAAGGTGAAAGAGATTATATGTACACACATAGGAAGCCAAAAAAAATTTTTTTTCTTCTTTGACATAAAGAACTATATATATCTGAAAAGGGAAACAGATTTGAATCCATTAAAATGGAATAATTCTCTGAGAGAAGACATTATTACAAGGTGGGACTATATAGTAGAAAATACTTATAACATAGTAAAGTTTTAATGAATATGATAAAGAACTTCTACAAAATAATAAAACTAGAAAACAGATTGTGGATAAAGATAGGCTCTTAGTTATTTCTTGATGCTGAGACATAATACCCAGTACCCACAATTTAAAGTAGGAGAGGTTCTTTTTGGCTCACAGTTCAGATGTTTCAGTCCATAGTTGGTTGACACCAAGACAAGACTGCAGGCAGAGGAGAAGTGGCTCCTGGCCTGGTGTCAGGAAGGCGGCGGCAGGTGGGGGCAGACAGACAGATAAACAGACACACCAAGGGAGAAGGAAATAGCTTTCCAGACGACATCCCAGTGACCTACCATTCTGAGCAGACATTGCCTTTGAATATCACATTTAACGATAGTCCACTGAGTATCACACCCCCAAGATTCAGTCACCTCCTAAAAGCTCCATATGCATCTTTTGGAGGACATTAGATATAAACCATGATGGTTAGGAACCAAAAATTTCATTGTAAGAGAGTAAAGATATAAAGACAGAACAAGAGGAGTCAAAAAACTGTTTTAACTGTCAAATTAATTGGCAATATCAGTATAAGTCCACAAATATATCATCTGGCCTTTCTGCTTAACCCCTGTCCACCTATCTACCCATCTCCCATCTCTCTGACCATCTGTCCGTCCATCCATCCATTCATCCACCCACTAGATGGGCTGATACACATGAACCGTTACAGTGATTACACTCAGTATCCATATGGTTCTTGATCTCCAGATAACTGTCCCCACTGAAGGAATCCAAGGCTTCTTGTGAAAATAGATATCTCAGTTCTTGGGAAAACACAGGAATCAAGAAAACAAGGAAGTGTTTGAAAGAAGCTAATGAGAAACGTTATGAGAATGAATCCAAAGGAATTTACACTGGCCAAATCTGAGTAACACGAATCATTCAATTAAAGAATGATTACAGTTAATCGTGAATTGAAAAAATAATGCTGGGGTATAGAATGATAAGAAGAAAAAGAGAAAGGTCCTCTAGAAAATTGAGAAGCAATGCTAGAGTTTAAAAGTTATTGTACTATAAACTCTAAAGAGCAGTCTAAGCCAGAAACACCAATGGTTGCCAGACTTCTGAGTGACAGCTGGGAACTGGAGATACATATATACATATATACAAATCACTTACGAAGAGGAAATGTGCCTTTACAGTAGAGAGATCTGTAGGCTGCCACATGAACCAAGTGTTGATTTTGTAGTATCATATACAACATGATAATTTGTTCCTTTTCTTGTGATGTAATATGGAGTGATGTAGCCTTAGCAGTATTTTTGCCTGATATGTTTGTTTTGAATTCAGTCAGGTTCTCAAATTTGTTCTTCTGTTTCTAGGAATTACAGAAAGTTGTCAAATCATACTTTGGGAAACTATAAGACAAACCTAGTATATATGGGACAGTATATAAGAAAACTTTCCAGAAGTCCCAAATATGTCAACATTTTAAGGAAAAATGAGTGTTCGTGTGGAAATATTTTAGGATGGGAGAGACCAAAGGGATGTTAAAAAAAAGCACATGAATTTTGACTGGCCATTAGGTTTATCACCCTATTCCCAAGGCTGAAAAAAAGATATCTTAGGGACAATTGAGAAAACTTAACACATTACCAGTTAAAATGTAGTTTAAAAGTTGATAGCAGATTATCTTTTCTTTTTTTTTGAACTAGTTGTGTTTCCAGTGTGTTATATTTTTTAATGAGGTTTTACTACTGAATACATATTGTCATAGTATATGTAAAATACATTTTTTGTCATTTACATCTCTAAATGACTAGTGTAAGTTCATTGAAGCTCACATTATGTGTAATTATCTTCCAGATAGGTTGCTTAGAAAAGCTTTAACTTGCACCATTATCACAATCTGCTTTAATAGCTGTGTAATTAGATTTACTGCTTCTTTGTTTATTGTTTATGAGATTACTATTTTTAAGATTTATTATAGATCTTTAATTTGAGAATAGTAGGAACCAGGTTATTTCATTAAAACAAGATTGGTTTTTCAGAGAACTTTCTAGTTCTTTAGTTTTTTTTTCCATTTTTAACCTAACAGCAACAAAAACATAAACAACACGGTTTCCAAAAAAAAAAAAAAGAAAAAAGAAAAGAGCAAAGGGCTTGAACAGACACATCTTCAAAGATATAAAGTTGCTAATAAACACTTAAAAAGATGCTAAACATCATTAGTCATTAAGGAAATACAAATCAAAACCATAGTGAGATACACTTGATTATTACAAAAAATGTGGAAAATAACAAGTGAAAAAAAATTGGAACTTTCATGTATTGCCAATGAGAATATAAAAAGATATAGCTGGTGTGGACAGTTTGCCAGTTTGTTGGATGTAGAGTGACCATATCATCCAGCAGTTCTATTTGTATATGTGTCCTCAAAAGAATTGAAAGAAGGAACTCAGACAGCTGACAAATACAGATACACCAATGCTCATAGCAGCATTATTCATAATAATCAAAAAGTGGATATAATATCAAATGTGTATGAACAAATGAATAAACAAATGTATGTACACAGTGGAATATTATTCAGCCATAAAAATGGAATTTTTGTACATTCTCCAACATAAATGAATCTTAAAAATATTGTGCTCAGTGAAGTAAGCCAATAGGAAAGAACAAATATTGTGTGATTTTTCTGAAACTAGAGACTATAATAGCGGTTACTAGAGGGGAGTGGGAATTCATTGCATAATGGATAATGAAATTCTTCTTGGAATGCTGAAAAATACTGAAATGAATGTACTTGATGGAGTATGATGTGTGGATGTACTCAGTGCCACTGAATTGAAAATATAAAAATCGTGAAAGCAGAAAGTTCTCATGTATATTTTACTGTAACAAAATATTTTAAAAAGTACTATTTTTGATATTATTTGTGAGTAATTTTCCAAAAATAGTGGTAAGATTGTCATTTATTATTTTTTCTATTCTCATTGAATAGGTACTAAAATCTTACACATTTAGAAATATAGCTATAGAAATGGAAAATAATACTATGTTAGGATAGAATTTTAACCCAGTACTTTGAGATAGTAGAGGAAAATTTTACATAATTGTCCTAATTCACCATAAGTTACAGTGTCAGCTGTTTAAATTTGTAGACTGAGAAGAAAAACAACTTCTCCTTTTGGCTCTGCAAAAGCAAATCGAATTTTGAATAGGTTGCATGTTTTCTGAGTTGTGGGCATAGAAAAAAGAAATCAACAAGATGAGATAGATAGATAGATAGATATATCATGTAGGTGCTTATCTACCTGATCAAATTAACAACACCCTGAAGAAGTAAAAATGTAGATAAATAAAAGTGAGTAATATTGAGGTGAAATTTGAAAAATTCAAATTATAAATATGTAGGAGTTGAGTGTGGGTTTTGGGCCTTATTTTCTTTAAAATTAAAAAACTTTCATTATGTCCTCTTTTGAATAGTTCTACTGTATCCTTTTAAAGTCATTCTACAGTTGCATTGTGGCATTTTCTTTGTTTGACTTATAAGATCTTAAAATGTGTATGATATTTTAAATAAGTGTTCAAAGAGGATGGAAGGAAACTAGGAAAATCACTTGTTCGTTGTTGCGGCACAGATAAGATGGTTTTTAATACTCTTCCAAATAGCGTTTTTGCTGCAACTCTTTTGTCTTATTCTAATTCTTATTCTTATTTGGAACTAAGAGTTCCATTGTTGAGAACTAGGAAGAGTCTAGGATTTTACTTGTTTGCCAACTAACAAATTACTGACTCTTGGATGCTGACAGAAGACAGGAGCGTCCTGAGTTGTATTAATGATTACAGCAAGTAGTAGTGTGTAGTGTACATGCCTAATTGTTTTGTGGCCAGTTTCCCAAGCCCCAGTTCCCATACAGCAGGGTAAGGAGGGCCGAAAGCTACAGTCCCCTTAGTGCATTACCTTAGTGGAGCGGAATCCTAGCTCTAGAGAACCTCAACAGTTTATCATAGGAAGTAAGAATGCCTACCTTTCCTACGGAGAGAGAAACATCTCCCAAGGCCACTTCTATAAAAATATTTTCAAAAAACCGGGGCAGTACCTAGTACTCTAAGTGTCTTAGTCCCCACGGGATCCCATAGAAAATTGTCTCCTAATAACATTTTCTACTCATTTTTAGGCTGTCTTGTCTCTTAGCACATTTCTTTTGAGTATACCATGCTAACTTATTTGACAGAAAAATAGTGACTGACTTGTTCAGCTAGATTCATCAGGTTTTAAAATCAGATTATTCATTTTTTTATTGTTGAGATTGGGAGTAGTTACTAGATTTTGGAAGATTGCTTTATCAGGTAAGTGATTTGCAAATATTTTCTCTTAATTTGTGACCTATCTTTTCATCTGCCCTCTTTCCCCAGTACTAGGGGTTGAATTCAGAGCTTTTGCGCTAAGCTGCCACCCTCACTTTTCAGAAAGGATCTAAATTGCCACATTCTTAAGTATCTTTTACAGAGCAGCTGTTTTCTAATTTTGATGAAGCTATCAAGTATTTCTCTTAAGAATTGTGTTTTACAAAGTCTTTGCCTCTTTGAAAAATCACAGATTCTTTTCCTTAATTTTTTTTAGATATTTTATTGTTTTATGTTTTGCATTTTTGTGATCTATAACTTCACCTTGTATGTTATGCGGTAGAGTTCAGGGTCATTATTTTGGGTTATAGAAATCCAGTTTTAATATTGTTTGTTGAAGAGGTTGTTTTTTCTTTGATGAATTAATTCCCTTGGTATCCTTGTCAAAGTCTATTATTCTTACTTGTAAGTATTTGTTTCTGGATTTAAACTCTGTTTATTGATCTGTGTCTGTCATTTTGCTTACTGTATCACTGTTGTGAATGATACGGCTTTATAGTAATTGCTGAAATAAGTATTCTCAATTTTTTTCTTTCTCTAAATTGTTTTGGATATTTAGCCCCTTTGCTTTTCCATATACATTTAAGAACCATCTTTTGATAACTACAAAGATATTTGATCCTTTATTATCACAGATTCCCTATCCATGGAATTAATCAACCACAGATACAAATATTTAGAAAAAAGTATGTTTGTATTGAACATGTACAGGCTTTTTTGTTGTCATTATTCCCTAAACAATAATATAACAACATGGTGTTTACATTATTTTGAGTTTGTAATTGAGAACTGTTTTACAGTGTTTTAAAATACTGTACCATTTTATGTAATATTACTTAAACATCTCTGAATTTTGGTATCCATGGAGATTCCTGGAAACCAACCATTCTGCCAAGAGTGACTATATTCTGCTGAGATTTTGATTGGGATTATGTCGAAGCTTCATATCAATATGATAATATTTTAAAAATATTGATCCTTTAATTCATGATATATTTCTCTACTTTTGGGTCTTTGATTGCCTTCATCAGTTTAGTAGTTGTTAGCATATGTGTTCTGCACATACTTTGTATATATATAACTATTTCTCTTATTTTGATGGATGCTACTGCTTTTAAAATTTTTGATGTATTGACTCGTTAGTATACAAAAATACAACTGATTTTTGTGTATTGACCTTTTAGCCAGTGACTTGTTACAGTTATGTATTAGTTTTAAGAGCTTTTTTGTAAGTTTCTTTGCGTTTGCTATGTTGACGATCATGATTTTGAATAATGTCTTCATTTATAATTTGTATGACTTTTATTAGTTTTTTTTCCTAATTGCATATATAGTCTTAGCACTTTATAGTACTGAGTGGAACTCATGGGGAAAAAATACATTTTATTTTACTGTAAAAATGAAAATAGTTAAAAAATAAAGATTATAGATAAGATCTACCAGATTGAGAAGAATTGCCCTACAGGCTTCTCAGCAGTAGGGTCAAAGTTAATTGGATTATTTTTCATTCCAAGTTGTGTCATGGTATCATCTCAAAGTAAAGCAGAGATACAGAATTTGATAGAATCTTAAAATGCCTAATGTCTGTCCTAATAATTCAAATAGAAACTGTTTAATACAATATTCAGCTTTTTGATCTTCCATCACTTTTTTATCATTAAATATAATATATGCTGTAGGCTTATTTAGATATCCTTTACCCAATTAAGGAAATTCTCTTTTATTCCTACTTTGTTGAGGCTCTTTAAAAATTAGAAATGGATATTAGAGTCTATCAAATGCCTCTTCTACAGCTATCAAAGTATGGTTTTTCTTGGATGTTGGTATGATCTATCACATTGTTTGATTTTCAAGTGTTAAACCAGTTATGTACTCCTGTGATAAACTACTTGGTTGTGAGCTGTTACTCATTTTCTAAATGATGGGACTGGGTTTGCTAACATTTTGTTGATTATTTTTATGCATGTTTATAAGGGATATTGTCTGCTGTTTTCTTGTATCTTTATTATTGAATTTTGAGAAAGAGAAATATTCTCTCTTCTTTTTCTGCAAGAGATAATGTCTAATTAGAATTATTTTTCTTAATGTTTTCTAGAATTTGCTGTGAAATCACTAGAACATGTTTTTGTTTTTTAGAATATTTTAAACTGCAGATTTATTTTCCTTTATATGTGTAGGAAAATGTAACAGCATGCTATTGATAGTACACTTAAAAAAAAATAAAGACTAGCCCCCAACATAGTGATAAATAGTATAGTACAATTCTACATAGACCAGTAACATATTACTTATAACTTCATCAAACAGTATGTACTGGGCTTAGCTGTATGTGCTGGCTGCCCATTGAGTTTGTTTCTACCAGCACCACAGACTTCTAAGACTGGTGTGCCATTCCTAGGTGGTAGGAATTTTTTGCTGCATATAATCTTGTCTGTCCACCTCCAGAACATCATTAGGGAATGCATGATTGTACTTGGTTCTAGCAAGGGCTGCCTTTCACTGAGTACATTATTTCAAATAAATCCTATGGGTTCTCCCATGTGTTAAAAGTGTGTTGATATACTTAATTTAGTGGAATTCTTTTTTTTTTTCTTCCCTCTAAGGTTAGTTTGAATATTGTAAGAGATTGTATGAGATACTGTGACTCCTAATGTTTTACTTTTTTGCGAAGTCCACTAGTTGCAGATATTTAAGTAGATAGTTCATGTTTCTAGATTAAGTTCATTTTGGCGAAATGGAATTAAAATTCACACAGTGGTTGTATGTTAGTACAATAAATGGCTTAACTGAGGCTTACAAAAAGGTTGATTTAAGGAATAGGATGGTAGTAAAAGATGTAAGTCACAGGCATCAGGAGTCCTTTTTAAAAATTGGTAATAAGAACTGAGTAATTTAGAAATACTTTAAGGTTTGTGGAAATGTCAAAAAACAGTGAGGGAATAACTGTAAATGTGTAGAAACATGGATAAGTTGTATTGAGACTTTTTGTACTGTTTTGACAACTGGAACAAATCAGATGTTTTGAAAGTGTGATGAGTTTTTTTTTAATTTTCCTGTAGGGTCTGTGAGAATGTCCTCAGAAAGCTGAGGGAATTCTTTAAAATTGAGGCACAGTGTAAGCGTTTCTTTACAGATTTGAAGCAATCAGACCAGATGCTTGAGAGTAAATATTGAATTCTGTGCTTTCTTTGTTAAGGAAATAGAAATGCAGCATGAGATATTTTAAGTAAAAATTTACATCTTTTACTGAAAGTTGTTATGGTATGAAGTAGGGCTTTTTTGGTGGTTTTGTTTGTTTCTTTTTTCGGTCTTGGGAGATTGAACTCAGGGTCTTCCTACTCGGCTAGATCCCCATCCTTTTTTACAGTTTTATTTTGAGACTGTCTCAAGATGGTCTTCCTCTAGCCTCACCCACCCAGAGTATTGGGGTTGCACCTAAGCAGTATTTGACAGGCAGCAGTGTATAAGGTATGGATACGCTGGTGGGTTAGAGCAGGGGGACATTCAGTTTCATTATGCTACTCAATGTCATGTAACATAAACTTTTGAAATATTTCTGGAATTTTCCATTGAGTATTTTCAGACTGTGTTCACCCGTAGGTGACTGAAATTGTGGAGAGTTTAACAGATGGGTTGGGAGGACCTCTGTACTTAGAACTCTTCAACTAGCTGAGTCCCTGCTTTTTTATATTCTTTATCAGTCTAGCTCCAAAATTAGATTTGAAAACAAGAATAACAATCTAAAAAAATGAATTATGAATACTGTTTTAAAAAATTCAGTTAAATTCTGTTTATTGTGAAAGTTCTAATTAACTCATTAAAAACTGCTTTATGAGTTATCATGTGATACTGTATAATGTAAACATTTTATAATGTTTGAATCAGGATAATCATACCTACCTCTTGAAACATTTTTTCTTTGTGATGAAAATATTCAAAATCCTTCCTTTTAGCTTTATTGAGAAATAGTTATTACCATTATTTATAGTTACCTTACTATGCAATGGAACACCAGAACTTTTTATATCTTATTGTAACTAAAATGTTAGAACCTTTACAGTATTAGATTATTAAATACCAGTATTTGCATGGTTTTTATTTCATGAGTGACCTTCATTAGATTTATTAGTGAACCAACAAGGTACCATCCCAGAATTCATCATAATTCTTTTAAAATCAATTTGCTTATACCTTTAGAGTCTTCTTTAGGATCTTTAGAATTTACTACAAATCACAAAATTAGATAAGTAACCTTAATAAATCCCTATGTGGTTCTGTGCGCTCTTTTGATTTGGGATGGGATCTATTGTGTGGAGCTAATTTGGTCATTGTTTCCTCTTGACTTTAAAATTGACCCTAAACTATGACCCTAATCCTTCTACTACTTGTCTGTTTATTGTCTGCTCTTTTAGAAATTAGACTTTGCATGCAGTATATTGATCTTTCTTAAGAACATAACAAACTTCTCATAAAGAGTTTTCCCCTTTTTGTCCTAGAGTACCTGCTACATTAACACTTTTTTTCATAACATAGGACATCTATACAATTTTTAAATTCTGAAATTTTGTTTACTTGTTGATTGAGGATTGTGATGAGCATTGAACTGTGAGCTGTGTCCCCAGCCCTTTTTTACTTTTGAGAAAACTTGCTAAGTTGCCTTGCTGAGTAGCTGGGATCACAGGCGTGTTCATCATGCTCAGCAGAAGAGACGAGTCTTAGAGAAGCACTGTTCCTCCTCAGAGGGGTACACGGTGAGTTTTAAAGTGTAGCCTGGGGGTACAGAGTGAGACCCTGTGTTCAAGAAAACAAAAAATAGATTTTGTGAAAGTGTTAATGTACCTTGTGCCTCTCTGCACCCTGTTTGGATGGTGGTGATTTTCAAGCAGAAACTGCACAATTCCTGCTGATTCCAGTTAGGAAAGGAGATCTGTGACATGTTGAAATGTTATAGTTAGCACAGTGCAAAACTCAGGAAAATTCCTGTATTTCTTTGATAGGTTTTCCTGCTATTCATCCTAGAAGAGTATTGCTGTGATGAGAAACTTAAATTCCTCAGCCTGTGGGAATTGTTAAGGGACCTGAATTATCAACTACTATGTCATCCTCTTCCTCCTAAATTTTGTTTACAGCTCACAACAACAATAACCACAACAAAACAGCATCTCAAGACAAATAGGTTGTGATTAGGTCTATTAAAGAGTTTACATCTAATCAAATAATAATGATGTTTGATTTAGAGAAAAGAAGTTGGTTAGTTTAAAAAAAGTGACTAGATAAATATAATGGAAAAGTGTTTTAAAAAAATAGGACTGTGTTTATGTTTTCATTAAACAAAGGTACCATATAAGTACTAATAAAAAATTTAGGTATATAAGCACATTTATTTGCAAGGCTCTTTTCAGCATGTTCAAGAGTTTTCTTTAATAGATACTAATTTTAAATACTTAAGATTTTCTGAGTAATAAGGCCCAGTGATTTGCTTTACAGTTTTTATGAATGTCTAATTTGGTCATCTAGTTTGAGATCAGGGTCCAAGTTCACTATTAATGCTTTTAAAATATGCATGCAAAATTACTGACCTGTGCATTTACTTGAGCCTGGTTAGAACAAACTTCAGCAGAATTTTATAAAAAGTTTTCTTTACCATTTAGGTTGTGCATCTTTAAGTGAAATGTTCTGGAATGTGTCTGAAATCATTAAGCATTCATATTTTGGATTTTTGGGTTAGAGTGTTCAAGTAGTGAAGTCTTTTAGATATTCCAGATTCTAAAATACTTTTGAATTCTGAAACCCTTGTGGTCCCAACCATTTCAGATAAGGGATCCCTAACCAGTTGAATGAGGATCATGAGGAACCCCTTGTGGTAAAATTCAGATTTACATTGAAACAGCTCCTAAACTTACCAGTACAAAATGACCAGTCATATTTAAATTACCTTTGTGTAGTCAATAGAAATATATTAGAATTATATATTTATATATTGTTAGGAAAGTTCAGATTTTTGAAATTAGTCAGTAGTATCATGGCATAAAGTTATTTTATTGAGAAGTAATTTTTTATTTTCTAATAAAATAAATTTAAATAAGTTGAAGTTTACATACAGAAAAGTATATATAAACTCTGTTGATTTGCTTTTACAAAGTGAATGCACCTTCACACCTTTTTAACCCCAACCTAGATCAAGACACCAACTTCTCAGAAGCCTCCCTGTGTCCTGTCCCAGTCAATAATGCCTTCACAAGAAAGGTAAACTACTCTTCTGACTTAATAACCAGAGATAAGTTTGGTTTGTTAAGTTTTATAGAAACACATAGTGTAGTATGTGCTGTTTTGTCTTGATTTCTTTGACACAGCATTGAATTTTTGAGATTTGTCATGTTTGGTTTGTGGCATTGGTTTTTTAATTTTTCTCTGTAGATTAGGATTTCATGTATTAGTTTGTTTCTACTTACTGAAAGGTGTTTAAATTATGAACCACTTGCTTTTAACCAATAATGTGATAATTCTTGTACATACGTTTGTGTGCACATATGTACACGTTTCTGTTGAGGGTATCCCTGGAAGAGGGTGTACTGCTTAATCATTGGGAATATGTGTTTTCAAGTAGATATTTCCAGTTTTTCCTACTTTTATACCATATTACATTTCTGCTTCCAGTGTATGAGGATGCCAATTATTGTACGTTCTGTTTATATGTACTTGGTACTCTCTGGTTTTTAGATGAAAATTAGTTGTTCTGGTGGGTTATAGTTTCTCATTGTGGCGTTGATATTTGATGAATAGTGATGTTAAGTCTTTTCTAATGATCTTTTAAAAGGTTTGGTTTGAATCTTAGGCTATCTTAAAAATTGGGCTTTTTCTTGGAGACTTAAAATATTTTTGTTGTTTGAAATATATTTTGAGTATGAGTCCTTTCTTGCACATGTGTATTGCTAATATTGTCTTCTACTCTGTAGCTTGCATTTTCACAGATTAAAAAAAAGAATACTTAACTGTAAAAAAACCTAGTTTGTTTTTCTGTGTCCTATTTTTTAAAATAAAACTTTAAAAAATTGTTTACATACAGAAAAATACTGTATAAATGAACTTTTCTATGTTGATGTACTTTTACAATGTGAACGTAAAGATGAACGTGCTTAAGTTAGAAGTTGTGACAGTATCTTCTTGTCATCTTATGAAAGCTTTATTTTTAAAAAAATTTTATGTGTAGATCTCAAATATACTTTATCTTTCCCTCTTTGCCGTGGCTTGTGATGGATATTAATTTGATTTTGATTTTAGCAGAAATAGTCATAGAAAATCCATTGATTTGGTTTACTCATAAGAAAGCATTTTTATTTTATTTTTATGTGTGGTATTGCAGTTTCTAGTATGGTAACATTTCCTGCTAGCTAAGATAGATACTTTGAAAGGAAGTTTTAAACAACTTTATTTTACAACTCTAGAAGAGGCAAGTTATTTTTGTTTTTTATAATGTGTTATGTTCTCCCTTGCTAGTTTGGTTTTGAAGAGTTATAATGCTGGTTTAAAAATGTGGAGAGGTGTAGTCACATGCAACTACTTTAAGCAGACATTATAAGGCATAAAGTGATTAGAAAAAAGTGTACTTGTATTCAGGTCTACAGTAAGGTTAGCATATATTCTGAATTTGAAATATTACACTTAACCCTCATATTAAGCAGAATTCTTAGGTAGATTTTACAGGGTAGGAATAACTTTGAAGTTGAAAAACTGTTTCTTTCTTTGTTTTTTTATTTAGGGAGTCTCAGCCATCAGCAAGATTTTTAAAAAGCTATCTAAATAGTTGGTAAGTACTTGATCTACTTGTTAAATACTTTGCATGTTACTTAAATTTACATGTGCTATATGAATGACAGTTACAATAGCCAGTCTAAATTACAATTATAAATTATATTGCATTTAATGTTTTCTTGGGTACTGATTAAATTTTTTCTCCTTGTACATATTTTGATCCCTTTTGAATCTTTTCTACACATTTTGTCCAGAAAATTCTTTGGCTGTGCAGCCCTAAATTCAAAGGAAGTACTAATGTTAGCGGTAGGAATGGTAAAACTTTATGTATGAATTAGGTTTTCCCTGCCTGAGTTTTTGTAGTAGTTCTCTGTTCATTGCCAGAGCATGACAGAGTTCTTTTTTTGTCATCCATTGCTGGCCTCCTCCTTGTCTTAGGTGCTGTTTGCTACAGCATGCCAGCCACTACTGTGATTAGACCCTGTGCTCTTTTCTACCTAGAGTACCCTAACTTCTTTGTCCAGAGATTAATATATGAAAAGTTTTATAGACATCTACGGTTAAGAATTTCAAAAACTTATAAATTCATTGGATAAAGCTTTTACTTAGTTTTACATAAAGGTAGGTGACTTAATCTCAGATTGTGTGTTACTTCCACTATGTACTATTTTAGATTAGCATTTACATGGTATAGCATAATAGTTGTGTGGGGGTTTTTTTGTTTGTTTTTTTGAGGCAGGGTTTCCCCTATGCAGTTCAGGCTGGCACTTTGTAGCCCAAACTGGCCTTGAACTCACAGCAATTCTCCTGCCCTCAGCCTCCAAGCGCTGGGATTATAGGTATGTGCCCCCATGCCCTGCCAAGCATGATAGATTTTGAAGTGCTTAAATGTACTTCAAAAGCAGGAAGGTGCTGAGATGTTGGATAATCAAGTGTCATAATAGAGTTTGTGATGGTTTTTAATGTAGTCAAAAAAGATTTCTGCCATAAATATATTTGATTAGCTAAAGAAGATTTTGTGGCTATATGAGGAAATATTGAAAAGCACTGATTTCTCTTAGTGCACTTTTTAATGAGTTTGAAACAATAAATATTTGACATTTCTAAGATTGTAGTAATCATAGTGGATATTTAAATACTCAGAAATTATACTAATCTCTTTGCCATATACTTATAATAAATTAACATTTTAAGGAGGAAATGATATTTGCAAAGATCTCTTAATTGTATTTCTACTACATTCTAATGTGGTCACTGATTTCTGGCTATATGGTGAGTAGAAGAGAGTAACTTACTGTCATTTTTCTTTGTTGATTCATATATTTGAGTTAAAAAACTAATTGTCTTTCCATTATATATACTTAAAATGTATATTTCATCTTTACAAATTAATTTTACTGATAGTTTTTTTGAGATATAGTTTACACACCAAAAACGCATTTCAGTGTTGCGTTATACGTAAGTATACTCGGTGTTGTGGAGTCATGACTGCTGTTTAATGCTTTCCTAGCCCCCTGGTTTCCCTCACGTCTCAGCCCAGGCAACACTGATGGACTTCTGGTTGTGTGGTTTGCCTCCTCTGTGCATTTTGTAAAGATGGCCTTTGAGTCTTATGTCTTTCACTTCACACAGTATTTTCAAGTTGTAGAATAGTTGTCAGTATTTATTTCAGTTTTATGACAGAATAATATTGTATTATGTACCGCATTTCGTTTATCCATTCATGTGGATTGTGTCCACTTTTTTGGGAATTTTTTGTAGTGAAAAATTCTGTAGAATTCTGTAGTGAAAACTGTTATGTAAGTTTTCATGTAGACATATTTTCATTTCTTTAGTGTGCGTGGATGGGGTTGAATTGCTAAGTCATGTAGTCATTTTGTGTATGTGATTCTTTGAGGAACTGTCAAACTGGCTATTCCAGCATTACACACAGCATTATAATTGAGGTGATATATATCATTGTGGTTTTGATTTTCGTTTCCATAATGACTGATGATAAGCATCTTTCTCTGTGCTTATTCATCATTTGTTTTTTTCTGTATATGTCTTTTGTCCAGTTTTAAAGGTGAGTTGTCTTTTTAATTTTGAATTGTAAGCATTTTTTATATAGTCTGTATACTAGACCCTTATTAGATTCATGATTTGCAAATATTTTCTCCTGTTTTGTGGATCGTCTCGGCTTTTTTGCTGGTGTCCTTTGAGGCCCAGACGTTTTAAATTTAGATGAATTTTGGTTTGTTTGGTTTTTCTTTTGCTGCTTGTGCTTTTGTGCCATATTATACATTTATTTTAAATAAATATTCATTGATAGTCTCAGCCTATGACAATGTTTTTAATTATCATAGGACTATAAAAAGGATTGTATTTTCTGTGTTTGACAGTTAAAGCCCAAAGGAAGCAATTTTGTATTTGTGCTTCAATTCCTCAGCTAATTGTTTCTAGCAGAACCTTATGCTTGATCCCATGTATTACAATGAAAAAAAACTATTTGTGTGTGAGTTGTTTATTGATACTAGTCATGTGAATTTGTGTTCAGTTTTTTGGATTGAAGAGGGGAGGGGCTAAGTTTAGTTTATCATATCAGTTACTGTGTATTGATTTCATACCTTAATATAAACCATTGCCTTTTTACTTTTGTTTATTATTATTTGTTTGTTTATTTACTTTTTGGTTTTTTTGAGACAAGTTTTCACATGCAATTCAGGCTGGATTTGAATTTACTTTGTAGCTCAGGCTGGCCTCAAACTCATAGAGATCTTCTTGCCTCAACCGCCTGGGTGCTGGGATTGCAGGCGTGTGCCACTGTTCCTGGCACTGTTGCCTTTTTAAAGCATACTTATAGATAAAAATATTTTGATATTTTGTAATCTTACAGATAAGTGTTTCCTCTCCTTTATTAAGTACATCTTCGTAATTCATATATGACCATTTTAGTTCCTTATTCTGATTAAGTGCATGACTTTGCTCTTGAAAGAGAACTGAGTGACCTGGAATTTGTGTTTAATTCTTTTCTGAGTATACTTCTTAACTCGCATGGGGTGAGGTGGTCAGAAGCTGACTTTGGGTTTCAGAGAACAGAACATGGGCCGACAGAAGTGACAGAAGTGGATTCACAGTGGAGGAGAGAAACCCAAAAGTGCAGAGTGTGAGCAGCTAGGAAGAGACAGCGAGGATGTGAAAGGAGGAGGCACAGTTACTTGTCACACCCTGCAGGAGAAACGGGGTCTGCAGTTTGAGTCTAGGCAGGCTTATTAGAACCATGTTCAAATCAAAAGCAGGAGGCCCTTTGAAAGAGGGTAACCAAACCTAGGGTTGCAATGTTATTTACAATGTCTTCTAACAAATTACTAGATTTGTAAAGAAAATGGGAATAGGACTCATTTTCAGATAAAGAAAAATTAATCAGTAGAAACTAACCTTGAGTAGTAACAGATATTTGATTTAGTAAAGACCTTGAAATAACTATATATAATCAGAAGAATTTCTAAGGAATCTTATGCTGAAAGGATCACATAAAAAATAGCCTTAATAAACTAATGGGGATCTCAGCAAAGATCCTGCAAAAAAGAAGTAAAGGAGAATTTTAGACTGAGAAAATCTGTATCTGTAATAAAAGTTAACTAGATAAGCAAAACAACTTTTTGGAGGTGACAGAGTAGTCAGTTAACTTAAAAATAGATTAAGAAAAAATGTCATTCTAAAGGACAAAGAGGAGGAAGAGAGAAGAGAAATGAACAGTGTGCTCCAGAGGAAAAAGACAGGTGTATTTGGAATCTGAAGTGGAGGGAGATCGTCATAGATTCAAAAGCTTACCTGAGTTCTGCCCAGTAGTTTTGGGACTCTATTATAATAGTCTTCCTATGGGATAGTATTCAGTCCTTTGTGTATAAATTTGCTGTTTCTATACTTGCACAAAATAGTTCTAATGTGATAGTTTTATTTTTACATAAGTTAAATTTATATTTTAGTAAAAATACCAATATTTAGAACAAAAAACTTGGAGGACTCTATACTTATTATGGAGATATTACTACTACAGACTTTGTAGCTTCCTTTTGAGTAATGGATCTGTTAGATAGTAATTTGCTTTAAAAGTTTAGAATTGAATTTGTAACTAAAATGGTTTTTTAGCAAATATTTCTTTCACTTAGATGTGCATATTTATTGAAGAATATTATTTAGAATGTGGAAATGCATTATTTATCAGAATAATTTTAAGTGATAATTTTTGTCGATAAGTGATATTTATTAGTGGATGCAGCTTACAAACATTCGGCATTACTCTTCACTTTATTCTCCTAAATCTTTTTATCTTTAGGCTTTTTGTTTGTGTTTTTTTGGAGGGAGATATGGTGAAAAAGTTAATCATTAAAGTATTTAATCACTGTATTGAAATCCAGTGCTGAGAAAACCTTAATACTATTTAGTATGGATTTCCTAAATAATATACTTCCCTCTTCTTTTTGTAGCTATTACACCATATTAACATTTTTAGTTTCAACAAATGTTAAAAATTAAATTGCAGTTTGATCCTCTGAAGTTCAAATTTCTGTGTCTGCTACTTATATCATTAGTACTTTTGTTGAGGTTGAAATTTGGAAAAGTCTCATCAAAATATACTTGTAAGAAATACAGGAAATTAGTAAGTAGTAAAGTGAAAGAACGCAGACAGTTGCAGAATATAGGACACCTAAAGGGGTTTTTCTACATCAGTGGCATGAAGAAAAAAGATCCTAGAGAGTTTTTCTCAAATAAAAGAGAGATGAGAAGCTTAATGGACATACAGAGAGTTGTTATACCTTGGGTTTTTAGATCAAGTTAGAAACGACAATTTAGGCACAATCTGGAAAATTTGAATTTTAGCCGTTACTAGTTAGTGTCACAGAAATATTGTTAATATGAGTCTGTGTAGTGATTTTGTGAGTCCAAAGGGCACTGGCCAGATTTCTTAATGATACATAACAATGTATCTGGGCAAGGAATATATTGACATAAGATTAAAAAAAAGAATAAAAGATGTCTACAACAATATTGGCAGTACGTGGTAGATGCATAATAAATATTTCAGTGATTGAATGTATGGATGAATGGGAATCAAAGCGCTTGTATGCCTGAGGATACGAGGGTCAGCCAAAGACAAAACCAAGAAGAACTCCTTTGAAAGTTACCCTGTGGGATTACAAGGGAAACGAGCTAATACATCAAACCTTAGGAGGACGGCAGTCATCTCTGTTTCCCATCATAAAGCCTTAGAGTCTCAGCAACAGGAATTATCAAGTAATTACGTTTACTTGGTTGTTTTTCTTACATACTGTGTATAGGATATTACACACCACGTGGTTTGGGTAAATCTATGTGTACTCTATAATAGGGAGGTTGAAAGTAAAGTTATATCTTGGTATTATTATAAAAATAATTTTGATCTCACAGATTCTGTGTAAGAATTGCAGGAACTCCCAGAGTCCACATTTGGAGAACTGATACTGTATGTGACACTATATAGTGTTTTTAAATGAAGGAATAATTTTTAAAAATATAATAGTGTCACATAAATTTTTACTTAATGTATTTGTTCTTGAGGAAACTGTTGGCATTAGATTTTGCTTACTTAATGCAAATAAATTTGGGCCTTGAGGAAGATGCAAGAGTTGTGTTTGTAGATGCCCTGCATGGTCACCTTGTTTTGTGAAGAAATGAAAACTCAGTATAAACAGATTGTGTAACTTAAAAGTTTTGACAGTTACTTGCAGCCAAAGCAGTTTTAAAACATAGTTAAGTTGATTGAAGAAGCAGCTACGATGCTTGTCATTGGCAGGTACATATTAATGTTTCCTCTGCTCTGTAAACATATCTATAGTTAGAGAAGGTTAAACATTAAGTGCTTTTTATCCCTAAGTAATACTATGTTTTGTTTTGTTTTCTGATAATTTAAAAAGGGTTGTCTTTGTGGTTTCCTTCAAGTTCCATGTATACGCAGCCTAAGAATCAATAGTACCTTAAATTAGCTGACATGGAAGGAAAATGATAAATAATGAAATAGCCATTATTATTTGCATTCTGTTTTAGTTAGAAATAATGTAAAAGCCCAGATGTTAGTAGAGATGAGGAGGATGAAGCATTGAAAATCATTTCAAAAGCATTCTTTTCTTTTGGGTCTTTTATTTCATGGTTTTGTTTAGAAACAACAGTGATGCTGAGGAGCTAGTAAAATAATTTGCTTTCATAAAGAGCAATATGCAGTTGGCAGGGATTTTAATTGATACTTATCTAATACATTAGACACAGTGATTGATATGTATAGGCTGTTGTTAATTATAAAATTTACATTGTGAATAAGTTATATACTTTGTGGCAGTAAAAAATTGAGTCAGATTTTAATGCTTGCTGCCTGTTTATTGGCATATTGTATTAATTTTTTCATTACCTCTCAGCATCTGTGTTTCTAACATTAGCTAGGAGTGCATCAGCAGCAATAAGACCTTTTTTCGTGACATGTCTGACATGCATCTGAAAATATGATAGAACAGAACTATAGCTAGATATAAGAAGTTCAGTAAATCATACAAGAAACCTAAATTGATAGTAGTTTATATTTTCCCCATAATATGCTATTTAAACGAGCAACTTGTGTAGCGCAGCACAGGGAAGGCAGACTTCCCTGGCAGTACCAGCTCAATTGCATCTGCAGATGAGGATTTAAAACTCCCTGCAGCAGACAGTACCTCCAGCAGGCTAGTACAAGCTTACTGCATTATTTTGCTTGTTTGTTTCCATAGTCTTTCTCTACAAAAGGTTTTTTTTTTTTAATTCAGTGTGAAGTGCATGCCTGTTTTTATATATTCTGGAAGAATTGATTTGAATATAACATGAATATCAAAAGGGCAATGGAAGGTGAAGGCAAAGGCAATGCTGCCTCTTCTTAGCTTTAAACCAGGGAAGAAATTGAGCATGAGGCATACATTAGTAGTGAACCTCTCACTGCCACAGAAAATAGGAAAATTTAAAAATACACATTTTAGTTGAAGATGTTTTATTACATTTAGTTTCTAGACTATTATCTTCTCCCCACAAAAAAGGGTGTCATTGTAAGGGATGGTTGGCTTCATTGCTCTATGAATATTCATTAATTTACAGTTATTTGAATTATGATAATTTGAGATGGCTATAAAGTATTTGCATTAATATGACCCTCTTTTGAAAATTATAAAATGAATTATAATTACATGGTGTATAATTATCTACATTATTGGGAAAGCTAGAAGGATTCAGTATAAAAAATAGAAAGTGGCTAAGATACTACTATTTTTGCAGAATGATTTGTGAGTTTTTAAAAAACACTGAAATACAAATGAACAGGTGTGAGATTCAATATCAAGACAGATTTTTGATGACTTTTACTTATTTTTAATACCTGTTTATATAGCTGCATATCCTTTTCTTATTGAAATTCTTTTTATTTATAATAGCAGGGGCTTTCTTGGATTAGTTTACTGTTGTTTCAGTCATCATCTGCGCTGATATTTTTCATGGCTATAGATTTCATTGCTCATTATTTTTCTAGTACTAGGTACAGTATTCAGAGTGAATTTTTACTTTGCGTATCTTACTCATCTACCCTCCTGTCCTCCCACCAGCCCTCTTAAGATTCATATTAGCTACAGAGCTACTTAGACTGACTTGTCTGTTTCCTGTTTAATTTTAGATTAAAGAATGCAACTGAAAATAATTCTGTAAATTACTTTATAGCATAAAAGTAAAATCAGTTGATTATTCTTACTGTGAGTATTTGGCAGGCTTCTTGAACTGTAGAGTCATAGAAGGTCAGCAGTTCTGATTGGTAAGTTAAAGAATCCGTTCAGTAATTTGCTTTCTGTTGTTTCTCAGAGCAACGCTGCAGCAGCTCTTTTCCAGATATTGAGCGGTTCTTGAACGGTGTATGTGGGGACAGCGAGGGGTGGGGCTCACTCCTGTTGGTTGTTGAAATAATGTGCATTTGCAGAGGGAAAAGGTTGGATAGGCTGAACCGAAGGAGTAGACAAATAGATCTAAACTGATGGGAGACAGAAAGAGTGGTTAGTATAATACTGGGGTGTTTTATCTTGAGTTTGCTGCTTTTTTAAGTACTTGAGCTTTAATATAAAACAGTTTCAAATATTAAAGCATCTTACCTTCAGAAAGAAGGCTTCTGTCTTTAATATCCAAAAAAAAATTTTTTTGCTAAGTTTGTGGCTGCTATCTTCTGTAAGGAAGCTGTTGTTTTATTCCTTTTTAGCAGTGTTTTTTTCAGCCAGAGAGCTGCAGAATGAGGCAGTTAGCCAATTCTCAGTATATATGGGACCTTACCAGTTCTGACTTTTTAAGTTAAAAGTTCCCATCTAATGAACAAACCAATGTGTGGCTGTGTCTGCAGCATTATTTCTTCTTTAATGAAGAGGTTGAGCCGTTCGACCTGCTGCTCCGACCTGTTCTTTTGTAGCCATACGTCAGACCAGTTGCAGAGATTATCCTTCGAATGTCCCAGGCAACCAAAGGTAACTACATAGATTTATTTCACATAAAAATATGCAATTAAAATGGCTGCACTATAAGTAGGACCAATGATTAAAAATAAAAGACCAATTAAAGGTGTTCTTAGCAGTTTTCTTGACCTTGCAGTAGCTATCCAATATCATTTTGTCATCATCAGATTGTGTAGCAATGGAAATGCACTGCGGTAATTGATTTTGTAATGGGATCAGGTGATTTACTAGCGGCACTGACAGCCACTTGCTTGCTCGATCTGAGCTGTGGAGCACTCTAATGGGTGTTGTGATTGTAGTCTGGAGTTGATGTGAGACTGCTGGCCGCTTAAAGCAGCAGCAGCAGCATAATTTTTAAAATTATAGCAGTAAGTTTTTCTTTTCTGTTTTCTTTGCTTTAAGATTGGAGGGGCCTCAGTAATACTATTGTTAATATGAATTTCAAATGAAATTTTCACATAAAATTTCACATGAAATTTTAGAGGTTGTGTATTTTTCAACTCATGAATTTGTAAGAAGTTCATTGGTATAACCAGTCTTGAATATAGTAAAATACAGTCTCTCTGCTGTCTGTTTCTAGCTCAGCATCAACATACACTGGTACTGATCATGACAGCACGTGTCAAAAGTACAAGAATCTATTTTATCCTACCTTACCTGAATGAGGTAGACTGTTCTCAACATTTTGAAATTTCAACCAATTTCAAACTCTACTATGATTATATTGGAATTATGGTGAATTCTTCATCTAGTGAACTATGCTAGAAAATTTTGTTATTTTCTCTTTGTCTTTTGCTTTAACTTATAGACATGACAACATTCAGGAAATCTGAGTTGTGTCATTATTCTAGGAAATAGTGATGAAAATATTAATAGCCATTTTAAAGTAATGTTTTAAGGACATAGCAAAATACAACTTGATTTCCAGGATTATTTAAAATCTACAATTGTAAATTTTCAGAGTAATTACATTTTAATCATTTTTGTTTTCATCTATAATTTTTTAATATATTACTAATTACAAATACAGAAGTCTAAGACTGATGAAGGCTTTGTAATAGAAGTACAGTTGCAGAAGGAAGTGAGATCAAGTGCTAAGACCTTGCCTACAGTAAATTTCTACTTGGTGCTCTGCGTTACAAAATAAACTAATCTCTCTTCTCCTTTCTTTTCTGCACCACTCTCCTCCTTCCCTCCCTCTCTCTTTCCTTCTCCCTGTCTGTATTACAGTGTGCTATAGAACTTGGCATGTATAAATACTGAATTCACTTATCATTCCTTTTTATTTATTGCTATGAGATACTTTTCAACTGCCTCTAAAATCATTTATAATAATTAAAATCAGTAATTTACAATGGCAGAATCAAAAACAACATTGCCATTGGAAATGGTAATCCAGCCACTATATGAAGAAATTGTCTTTTCTGTTACACTCAGGTGACCTTAAGTGCTTGAGACCTTTAGTCATCTTGAAAGATGAAAGTATTACTCTTATCACTCTGTGCTTGTACTTTTTCCTGAATTCAGATATTGAAAAAATTAATTGTAGAAAGTTATAATATAATTTAAAACTAGAAATTTTAATCTTTTATTATTCAATAGGAAAGTTTATAGTTGCCCACCCTAATCTTTTCTGTGAACATAGATGATGTGAATGTGAGGATGTTAGTATCATTTGAAATTTGGTTAAAGATGTGTTAAAATTTCATAAATGTTGAAAATGTTAAGTGATGAACTACTAGGACATTAATCATGGATATATGTTTCACTGGAATAATGTACTTTGAAGGTTTTGCGTTCTTTCTCCCTCTTTTCCTCTCCATCTCCCCTTCCCTCCTCCCTTTTACAGTGGACTGAACAAATAGAAACAGGAATTGAATGCTTTGTGTTGACTATTTCATAAAATATGAGACTAAGATTGTTTTGTAATTAATATTTCATGTAAAATAAATAGTATTCTTTATGAAGTTTTAGTACCAGTAGAGCTGCCTTTTCTAAAGAGCCCTGGATCAGGCATTAAAAGACTTATATTTAATCACATGACAGAAAATTACAAAGTATTTTAGAGGCAGGTATGGAATAGAAGAAGCTGTTGGAGGGTAAAGTTGTTAAACTAATGATGGATTGGGAGTCATGGTGAGACCTACTTGAGAAACCACTTGAGAAGAGGTGAATTTACAAAAAACTAGAGGTTTGCTTTTGCCAGGAGTCCTAGGAATCTGTATTTCTACAACCTTTGTCTCCCAAGTGATCTTTAATGTCACTAAGGTTTGAGAACCACCACTTTAGATGGTAATGGAATTGGGTGTACTATCTTGAGGGAAGTGCAAAGAACCAGTAAGGAGAAGTCAGTTACTTAAAAACCACAGCAAGCAGTGATGAGTAGGGAAAGGCCTTTGAGGAGGAGGAGAGTTCTTTAAACACTACCTTACATACACAAACTGGGTAGTGGGAGACAGTAGGAAACAGAAGTGTGAGCTAATAGGGAGTGTGTTCCCCTCCCCCTCCCTTCCTTCCTTCCTTCCTTCCTTCCTTCCTTCCTTCCTTCCTTCCTTCCTTCCCATCTCCCTCCCTCCCTTCCTTCCTATCTCCCCATCTCCCTCCCTCCCTCTTTCATTTGTTTGTTTCTTTGTTCATTCTTGACAAGTTCTCATTATATAGTTTAATCTGGCCTTGAACTCATTATGTAGCCCAGGCTGGCCTTGAACTTGCAGGAATCTTCCTGCCTCGGCCTCCTCAGTGCTAGGATTACAGGCATGTATCATCATGCCCCCTGCCTTCAGAGTTTCTGATTGTTTGTTAATCCCCAAACCAGAATTTGATTTAGGTTGTTCTGTTAATGAGCTTTAATTGGCAGAGTAGTGAGTTTGAATTGGTATGAATGAAGGTCCAAATGGCTTTCTATATAAAGCAGATTTGATGAGATATGGGACAGCAGGGTGGGATGGGGAATTCTTAGATTTCATCTGTTTACTAGACGAGTGTACTTGTTCTGTTCAGAGTACTGTTTTCTCTTTCTCTGTGAATTCATGTATTCTGCTTTTTTGAAGTAGTAGACAGGCTCTACTGGTATTTCTTAACTTAATGATTGATATTTCAGATGCCTCTGTTTTAAAGCACCATAAAAAGTACTTAACATACCTTATTGTAAAACAAAGTTTTGGGTACAAAACTTTAATTTGTAATGACTTGTCTTACCAAGTTAAAATCTGATATGCTTTGACATCTTAAAGTTTTAGAATCATTTTAGACATATTACCAACAGTTTTAAATGCTGAAGTCAATTTATCTTGTTCAGCTTAGTAAATAAACATTCTCTGTGATCAGGGTAATACTACTTTCTCCTTAAGGTTTTTATAAAAATTTCAAGTGTGCTTGTTATAAACTAAAAAGATAGCTCTCGGGGGAAAACCTGTATCATCCGAATTGTGTGTCATCGTCTTTGTGACATTATTGTAAAAGTGAATAAAGTAACTCTAAGCAGTGAACTCATGAATTCAGGGCTGCGTGTAATTCAAGTTGGTTGTAAGTCAAGACTTTTTCCCATAAGAAATGATGGAAATACCCATAATGCATTCAGAATCTCCCAAAGCACCCTTAACTTTTTCATAGTAACAAAGGGTTGTATAATGTGTGTAATTTACAGAAATGTCAATAATTTTCCTAGTATATATAACCAAAAAGTTATAAAATGTGCCTAGTTCACCGGAAACAACAATTTCCTACTGTCCTCACCATTGGAGTTGTCGTGGTTGGTTTGCAGGGGCGGGGGTTGTTGGAGGGAGCTTCCCCTTCCATGAGAACAGCAGGAATCTGCCCCTCTGGGGTTCTTTCTCTGGGAGAGAAACCTGTTTCAGGCTCACCAGGTTTCAACCTTTTCAGAACTAAAAACTGGTCTAAGGTTGTCTGTTTCTGTCCTTCTTTAACACTGTTCTTTCCAACTGTGTTGCTTTCTTTCCTTTACTTCCTTCTTTAGCTTCTTTTCTAGCTTTTTTGGATCCATTTTGATAGCTCTAATTATAGCAATTAAGTAAAGCACTGACTGAAATCATGTCCTCAAACATGCCTCTGGGCTCAGACTGCTTAGACACACCTACGTACTTCTTCCTGACCTGTCCAGTCCTTGTTTACAGCTGCACAAGTGACAGGCATTTGGGCCATAACTTAAAACTTTGGTCCTAAATTCAACCTAAAATCCCAATTGTAACTAAACTTGCCTGTGTGTGAGGCCAGTCATAACTTGAGGTTCCACTGTATTATTTATAAAAATTAAGAGTACACACCAGAATTTAATTTTGAAGTAAATAGTCACATCTTCTACTTCTGTTATTACCACCTGTGTTTTGCATATTATATTTAATTTTTATGTTGAACATTTTACTTAAATCCTTTTTACTAGTATTTCTTAAAATAAAAATTAGAAAGGGCAATATTTTGGGCTGACTGAAAATAGTTTTGTTTTTTCTTTTGAGGTATAGGTCTTAGGAGAGAGCCACATTCAATTCTACTTGAAATATAATTGTTCAAATTAATAACAGGGTTCGGGCTATAGTCTGTGTCCTTCTTTCATCCTGTTAAAAAATAATCCCAGGGAAGATATTTTCATGGCTTCTTTATCATAGCCTGACCAGATAGCTTTGCACTGTGGCCAGCCTCACAGTTTAAAGCCTTTAACCAGTCTCTGTCTCCTTCTGTAGAATTATCAGGTTTTTTCTTAAGAACATTATTTATTAATAGGCCCTTCTGTTTGTGAAACACCTTGCCTTTGATGAGTTTAACATATTAACTCTGGGGAAAGATTGTGGACCAGAGTGACTTTCACATCACACTGACCTCATCCCCTGATGCTGAACTTTCGAAGGCACTGATTCATACTTCAGAACCATTTTTTATGGGAAAATAGATGCAATTTGTCTGTAGTTGACCTGTTGTTCTGGTCTTTAATACGTCATGTATATTGTTTACATTTTCCTCCTATACTGTTAGCCAGTGCAAAGTAACCTTTCCAAGTGAGGAGGGGAGGGATGACTGATGGAATAGGGTTACTAGTAGAATGCTGTTCAGCACTTACACTGTACGTGTGTAGCTTTATGTTTTACATTACAGCCTGTATGGATCATCTCATTTTTAAAAATCCTCTTTTTGTTATACTTACTGTATATTTCAAATACTGCAGGTATTCATTTAGGCGTTATCATTCCCGAGTAGTAAAAGAAAAGGGCTTTGCATTTAGGAAACTTGTGATTGAATCCTTTATGATGGAGTTTTTGTTATTTGAGGATTTTGCTGATTATTAGGTAGAAGTCTTTTGAATAGTAAGAGACAATTTATATAAAATACCTAATACAGTGATTAGAATGCAGTAGATACATAATAAATATTTCTTCTTTTTTTCTGATAATGAAAACTGAATTATCTAAAGTTAACTCTTGTGGTGA
>PVLA01006572.1:109100-121194 GCA_004027455.1 Hydrochoerus hydrochaeris
CTCCCTACAAGGCCCCTCCCTACAAGGCTTCACTATATAGCCCAGTCTGGCCTCGAACTTGAAGTGACCCTCCTGTCTCAGTCTCCCATGTTTGGATTGCAAGTGTGTGCCGCCATGTCCAGCCAGATTCTCTTACTGATTTAAGGTTTATTCTTCCCATAATTGATTAATATGGTTCATTTGTTTATATTCTTTTCTACTCAGATAGTGATGGTGACATGATACAAGATTGGTAGGGAAGCTGTTTACTTGATGTGAATTCTTACTCTAAATTACTGCCATTTGAGAGTGAAGGATCCTGCACTGAAGGTTTGTGTCAGCAGCTTAATTCATACCTGCTTGTGCTTTTCCAGGAGGCCGTAGAAATGTTTTTCTTTCTAAACTATAGTACTTAGGCATTGGCGAAAAAAATCTGTTTTTGAAACATGGCCTAAGATTTGTGTATACATACATAGTTGTTTTAGTTTTAGTGAAATGTAATCATGTGTTTATGTAGTAAAAATAATAATCCTGACAACTTATGGTTTGAATTCATGTAAGTCCTACATCTGTAGAAATTCAGAAAAGCTCACTGGTTGGACACCTGTGACTTACTGCCTTAAGTAAAAATTAATTTCTCTGTTGAACACTGGTAGTAGAGTAGCAGAGTGAAGAACTGAATAAAAGTTAAATTCTGGTTTCAGGGGATATGTTTTATTCCCCAATTGGTCGTTTGTCAAATTTGGCAACACAGTGAGTCTACATATGGTACTCAATATTTTCTGTTAGAATCGTTAGTACAAACATCATGCATTTTCAGACACTGTCAAATTTTGTACCTGTTTCTGCTTTATTTTAACAGAGTACTTACTATGACACCTTGGAATGAAATTGGTTGTTGAAAATAATTCAGATAACACTGGCCCTGTTGCCCATGAAGCTGTAGTGAAGTTCTCATTAGTCTGACAATTCTTATTTGTAATATTTTTAAACTATGTCCTTTTAAACAATAAATAGAACAGAGGTATATTATAAAAATGTATACCTTAGTATGTCTATTAAGGTAATAGTTTCTTATAACTCCACACAACACAACAGAGATTTACTAGCTGTTTCAAATACTCCTCTAAGTGCTCTGACTCATAGTCCCTTTGCTTCCCATAAGTAACTCCAAGTTACTCTTTCAGTAATTACTTTCTATGCTTATGATTTTATCAGCTAAGTTAGCCCTACTGGATACTGACAGGACTGATGGTCCTTCCTTCCTGCCTACCTGCTTGCCTGCCTTCCGTCTTTCCTTCCTTCTCTTTCTACCCCCTCTTCTTTTCTGCTCTTCTCTTCCTTCCCTCTCTCCTTTTTTTTTTTTGAGAAAGGGTGTCTTATGGTTTGTTTCTGGATGCAGTCTTGGGTGGCAGGATTTTTCAGAGGCAGCTGCATTTAGAGTGTATAACTGATTCATAATGTAATGCTAGCATTAGGGGTGCTGGAATTAAGGGAAAGTGATTGCCAGATCATTCCACTGATTGGATTGGCACCATCCTAATGCCTGTAGAGTGGATATAACATAATTTGGTACCAGACAAATGGGGTTGTGGCTGTTACTCTCCTTGACTGTGTGGTTTAGGAGCCTTTGGGAATGGCTTGTGGGAAGAGATTGGAAAAGTTTGGAGATGCTGATTGAAAAAGTAGAGCTAGAATGCTTTAGGCTATTATGAATGAGATATTCTGGTCAGAGCTCAGAAGACCAGAAAACTGATAGAAGTCTTGTTGGTAAAGGCCAGGCTTGGGAGGTTTCTACTGGGAAACTTCATTGGCTGTTGAACTCAATTCATTGTTGAAGACAATGTGTGTTATGACTTGGCAGAAAGTTTGTCTGCATTTTGTTCATGTCGAGAGACTTTGCCTGACACTGGGATTAAGGGCAACAGGCTAATTAATCTGGCAGAAGAAATTTCCAAGCAGTCAAATTTTGAGGCAGTAGCATGGTTACTGTAGGCGGCTTTTAGTCAGATCGATACTACAAATCACAATCAAAGAGGCCAGTGGAATGATTTGAAACGTTTTGAGTCTGGTGAGAAAATGAGCTCCAGTAAAGCCATGGACTGCAAATATAGAGCAGAGGAGATTTTGATTGCTGAGAGGGAACAGAAGAATAGAAAAGCTGGCCTGAGGGCATTGCAAGAAGCTGCAAGTCTTCACCCTGTACAGCTTCAAAACTGCAAAAGTAAAATACTTTGCTTTGAGAAGAGAGCCACAGAGCACCATGTTCCAGAGTGGTTGTGGCATAGAAAATTTGTCCCTCACAATTGGATTCAGAGTGCTCAAAGATCCAGTTACTTAATCCCTACAGCCTAGAGGAAAGAAAGAGCCTAGCTCTCCAGCTGGCAGCAGACCTTTCCATCATCCCTATGGTGCTGGTTTTAGACACATAGAGAATGGAAGAGTTGTGGAGTCTGGAAGGTTTCCACCCAGATTTCAGAGGCCCTGAGAGGTTGAGCAGTGTGGCCCTGGGAGGGTGAAGCCAAAGGTGCAGCAGAGACCCTAGAAGTTTGGAAAAGCCAGGAACATGGATCATCTAAGGAAACCAGGAAGGAGAGAGCACAGTGGGAATGAGGGAGAGCCCTTGGGAGCTGTTACCTTTGGAAGTATGGTAGGGGTGTTGTCACCTAAGCCCTTTGGAACTCACAACTTGCCACAGATTGTCTCACATGTTGCACAGGACTTAATGTTTGCCCTGCTGGATTTTGGGCTTACCTTTGGAAGGGTGGTAGGGGTGTTGTCACCTAAGTCCTTTGGACCTCACAACTTGCCACAGATTCTCTCACATGTTGCACAGGACTTAATGCTTGCCCTGCTGGATTTTGGGCTTACTTTGGTCCCATTCCTTTGTATCCGCTTGTTTGTAACTTTTAGAATGGAAATGTCTATCTTGTGCCATTGAATGTTGGAAGTGTTTTAACTTTCTTTTCATTTGTATAGGAACTCACAGCTAAGAGCTTGCCTTAAATCTCAGAGGAAACTTGGGACTTGGACTTTTCAGCAATGCTGAATTTGTTATAACTTTGGCAACTTTTGAGATGGCCTAAATGCCTTTTGCAAAAGGGATGTGCATGAATCTTTGGGGGACTAGGACTTCTATCAGCCTTCTGGTCTTCTGAGCTCTGACCAGAATATCTTACACATGACGGCCTAAAGCATTCTAGCTCTACTTTTTCACCAGTTTTAATAGACTGTGAAATAAAATGTCAAGAGAATGAATTTTTAAAAATAATATATAACAGTGGACATCACACTTGATTTTGATACCCAAAATACCCATCAGAGCAGAAACTATATATTTTTACATAGTAGAAAATTCTATAGCACTGAGAATGAAAATTAACCAATTATAGATAATAACAGATGAATTTTACAGACATACCACTGAGCAAAAATAAAATAAATAGTCAGGAGAAAGTAAACAGTATTATTCTATTTATAAGCAGTTGAGAAACAAGCAGACGTAATCTATGGTTTGAAGGTCATTGTTGTGGTCACTGTGGTGTAACGAGGGCACAGAGAGGTGACAAGAGCCAGATCCTAGGAATTGCAAGAGTTGGCTCTGGAATGTAGTCAGGCTCTACTTTTTTTTTTTTTTTTTTTTGGTTAATCTGAGTGTAGTTACTTTAAAAAAAAAAAATGTTATCCTCCAGTAAAGAAAAAGGGAACAATTACAATTTCTAGATTTGAAAAAAGAATTACTTTAGAGCTTCTTATTAAAAATGCACATTGGAGAGAACCATCAGCGTCT
Organism: Hydrochoerus hydrochaeris; assembly: GCA_004027455.1. Taxonomy (NCBI): domain Eukaryota; kingdom Metazoa; phylum Chordata; class Mammalia; order Rodentia; family Hydrochaeridae; genus Hydrochoerus; species Hydrochoerus hydrochaeris. The sequence continues at coordinate 112,870 of PVLA01006572.1, forward strand.
CCTGAGATCCAGGCCATGTTGGAACTTAGGACACTAGGAAACCAAGAAACCAGCTTGCTGCTCTGGTAAGTGGTTCTGGCCCGGCAAGCCGGGGCCACCCCAGGGTGAGAACCATCAGCATCTCCTTAGATTTGCGCCATGTTGGAACTTAGGGTGCTGGGAAACCAAGCAGCCAGCTCGCCTCCCTGGTGAGTGGCTGTGGCCTGGAAAGCTGTGGCCACCCCAGGGTGAGGGCCATCAGTGTCTCCTGAGATCTGCTCCATGTTGGAACTTAGGGCACTCAGAAACCAAGCAGCCAGCTTGCCTCCCTGTTAAGTGGCTGTGGCCCGCCAAGCTGCAGCCACCCCAGGGCAAGTGTCATCAGCATCTCCTGAGATCCACGTCATGTTGGAACTTAGGGCACTCAGAAACCAAGCAACCAGCTCACCTACCTGGTAAGTGGCTGTGAGCTTACCGGTGCGCAGGCTGAGATTCAAACATTCATTCCTCCCTCCCACCCTTAGCAAATGGGAGCCAGAGATCTGAGCATCTCTTGTGAGGTTGACTATATGCAATATAGTAAATAAGGGGGATTTCCTTCTACCATCTCTTTGAAGGCAAATATTTTTATCACTGTTTTGCTTTGTTCTGATTAATGGTATTGCTCTATTCAATATAGGATAAGTTCTATAATGTTCTGTATTTCCTTTGATTTTGCTATACCTGATTGAAAGAACAACTATTGTGAAGAAAACGAGATATACTATGGTACCTATCACTGTTATCCCAGTAACCTGCTGTGAAGTTCTGTACCAATTTCACTACATTGTCTCAATTGGCTTTGTTCCATCTTGTTCTGTGGTATTTTGCTACTTTAAAAAAATAAAATAAAAATGTACATTGGGATTCAGTGGTAGTGCTCAGTTTTCTACATTTCAACTTTCCCCACCACAGTGATTTTGAAAGTGTTTCAGGGAGTATTATTTGTGAACAAGATATTTTCAAAGCCTTCTGATGACTTTGAAAATATATTTAAAATGACTGAATTATATATACCCAATATTATTAAACACCCCAAATATAGTAGCTCTACAGTCTAGAACTCTTTAATATGTGTTTTTATTTAAAAGCATCACATTCTTAGATCTTTTCACTTTTTTCATTAAGCAAGAAGTACTCTGCTTTCTACTCCTGCCCGCCTTTATCAAGTTCCTAGGGTGTTGCTATTCATACAATAGACAGTGAGTGAACTAAAAATCTGCTCCTGTTTTTAACAGTCTGCTGGGGTCACTAAGTGTTTTAAGATAGCAGTATAGTAAAGAATTCAAGTTTATGTCACAACACAATACAAATCATTGCATATCATAAGTTCGTAGCTTCAAAACCTCAAATATTACATCTACCAATGTTAAGGAACTAGAGTATTGAAAGTCAGATAGTTATTAGCAAAATAAAACAACATTATGGACTTCACATGAATGTCATGTACTTTTAAATTTTTTCCTTGAAGTTTGCCTTTGCAGATCATTGGCTATGACATCAGTTGACTGTGTATTGGGGTTTTGTTAAAAATGAAGATTCTGATTAGGGAGAAGGTGGTGGGAATTGAGATTCTACTTTCCGACAAGTTCACAGGTGATGCCAGCACTGCTGGTTGAGGACCATATTGTTGCTGTTTGAAGACCATATCTTGAATAGTAAGGCTATAGTCTTTTCTAGTTACTTCTCACCCCAGTCCTGTGGGCATAAACCATCGATGGTGTCAGCTCCCTGATACATTACCTTTGGTGATTGTCAGACATTTATCTTCCTTATCATGACACACAAAGATTTTTAGGAGTTGACCCCTACTAGTCTTGAGCCTCATTTTATTTTATTTTTTTAAATTGTTTTGGTCTTTTTTGAGACGGGGTCTCGCTATTAAATTCATGCTGGCTTTGAGTTCATTTTGTAACCCAGGCTGGTCTTGAGGTTGAGCTTGCCACAATCCTCATGGGAGTAAGAGCATGAGCCACCATGCCTGGCCTGAGCCTCATTTTAGTCATGAATTTGATTTCTACCACTTCCATACCCCAAAATTTGATTTTAAGCCTAGCAAAACCAATGATCTCATGTATTCTATGTCTTAAATGTTCACTTTTGTGCATTTTCACCCTGCTGCAAGTCGCTGCAATACATCCTCACGTAGTTCCAAATTCCACAGGCAGTGAATTTCATTTACAGTGCGAAGGAGGTGATAATGTTCCTGGGCAAGTAGCTGAAGCAGGCTTGTTTTTTCTTTGAAGCAGATTTGATTCGAAGCTCAAAGAAGTTTTATAGCTAGAACTCAGGGAGGAACAATGCTGTCCTATTTGTGCTGCTGAAGCAAGCCAGCACAAGAGTGATGCAGTCTGAAGGACAGATGAACAAAAATAGATTGAAAAGAACAGGAAATAGAGTCAACGATCAGTGCACATCTGATGTGAGTTCCTAAAAGGGTAAAAACCTGAGGACGAATCAACATTTCAAGAAATAAATGTCTTAAAACTGTTGAAATATAATGGTTATCAGATCTGGAACCTCAATCAGGACAAATAAAAATAAATTCACATTCAGGCACAACTTACTGTAACTGTAGAACTGTCAAGTTAAAGAAAATATTTGAAAAAACAAGTAGAGAGTAAAGATAATTTTCCTGGAAATGAGCAGTTAGGCATTTGCCTGAATTTTGAGTAGCACTAGTGGAAACCAGATGATGGTAGAATAGTAACTTCATTCTGTTGAGAGAAAGCTGTGAACCATGTTTTTATACCCTATAATTATCTTTCAAAAAAGAGGGCATATAGAAAGCTGTGTGGGGGGGTGATAGTTAATGTATTATCGCTAGGATGATCTGTATTTGGTTTTACCCTAACAGTTTGGATGGCTGATAGACCTCTTAAGTGACTGCTATACCAGAGGTAGCAAATAAAGATTAAGCTTCCCGCTGGGTTAAGAAGGCCAAAGAATGATAGCACCTGCATAAGTCACAGAAATCCTTTCTTTGGAAACCAGTTTCCTATTACTATACAAGTCTGCCAGTAACTTCTCAGCTTCTTACAATTCAAGTGTATTTTTAAAATATGCCATTCATTATAAGCTGTAGTTTCTTTTGTCAAAGAGTTTCTTGATATAATAGTAACAAAGTCTTAATTAAAAAATTTTAAGTATTGCCCTCTATTTTAAAGGATAGCTACTTTGAAGAATTAGCTCAAAACTTTAATTTTGTTAACTTTAAAATTAGCTTAAAATAGAAATCTGGAAAGAAATAGTGAAAACAGTTTTTGGGTCTTCCCTAACGTCTCCCTACAAACAGTACAACAAGACACCCAAACCAAAATCTCACTGGCAATATTTATATCAGACAGATATTTATTCCCAGGACCCCAAAATATAACTGGGCACAGCATGGATACATGGTAGTGGAAAGACCCAAAAATCTCTTACCACTTGGCAGATGAAGCTGGTAGACCTTTTGCCCTCTTCGTAACGGACAGACAGTGGGTCCTCCGCGAGGACCATAGGGCGAGAGTAGTCTCGCCTCTGTGAACCCTAAACTGACCTGCCAGCGCTCTCTCCCAGGAGAGCACCTCACGTAATGAGGAACTGAGAATGGAATGAAAGTTGCACAGAATAGGAAAGAGGAAAGAATGGGCCAGATGAAATTTGGGGAGAACAAACAAGAAATCTGAGAAAGCAAGTTGCCGTGTTTATTTTTGACATTTTACAGTAGAACAGGGAACTCTAGAAATAGCAACACCATTTATATTAAGAGACCAACAATATCCAAAGCAAGGACACCTCTTACCCTAATGTATGCTGAGACCTCACCTGGAAGACTTTACCTTGTATTCTACACTTTCACAAGAGCATTCTCTTGGAGCTTTTTGAAAAAGATAACTAGAATGGTGAGGGAGCTGAAGGCATGCCGTGTGGAAAAAGCTTTAATAAAATAAGGATGATTATGCGTGGAAAAATAAGGTGCATGACATTCAAATTAAATTTTACTTGTGTAGCAACCATTTAAAAGATACATTTCAAGGAGAGGAATGAGAACAGCACTAAGGAGGACTTTGTAAATTAGTATCAATTCAACAATGCATGTGTTGCTCAAGTAGTAGATGTTTGAACCCCTCATTATAATTGCTGCCATTTAATGATCACCTATTGTGTGTCTAGGGCTAATAAAAGCATTTGACCTGTATTAGCTTACTTAATATTTACAGTGCCGTTTGAAATACAGTATTTGCGTGCCATGTTCACGATATAGCTGGGAGAATTTGGGAGTCTTATGTCCTGGCTTCTAGTTTGCCTTCCCCGTTTCCTCTTGTTAGCTGTTGCAACTCGGGCAGAGCCCTCAGGTCTCTGGAATCAGCTCTACAACTATAAAAGAGACCTGAGGAGGAGACCTCTAAAAGCTTCCAGTTGGAGATGTCAGTCTGTTGCTCTTATACGACTCTTCATTCTTCTAATTACCTAGAATAGCAGTTTTCAGACTTATTATTTTCTAGAAAGTATATATTTTATAAAATGTCAGGTCTCATTGTCACATTTTCATATATGCGCATATCTCGATCATATCCATTCTTTTTTAGATCCCCCTTCGCTTGACCCTGATTCCCTTTCTCATGCCTGATGGTCTGTCTTGTACTTTCCTTTTAATAAGTAGATTCCATGTATTTGAGAAAACATGCAAAAACAGGGGTGATCTCCAGTTCCACCTGCTTTACTGCAAATGACATGATTTCATTCATTGTGGCTGAGTAATACTTCCTGGTATATGGGTACCACCTTTTCTTTTTTTACCTTGTGAGGGCTCTAGTGCTGGTTCTCTGTCTCAGCTATGCAGGGATCTTTGTGATGTGCTGATTTTAATTCCATCCAGTATATACCATGGAGTGGTGTAGAGTACTATCTGATAGCAAATCTATAAACACAGTGTAACACATAAACAATGGATAAAAATCAAGGGTAAATATCACACTGCTATCCCAATAGATACAGGCAGGAGAGGCCTTTACAAAATTCTTTATGATAAAAGCCTAAGAAACTGGGTACAGAAGACCTGTACCACAACACAATAAAAGCCACGTAGACAGTATCACGCTAGATGGGGGGAAAAGAAAGCATTTCCTCTACAATTAGGAGCCAGACAAGGAATAGACAAGGATGTCTACTCTCACCATTCTTTTTCATTATAGCACTTAAAATTTTAACCAGAACTGGTGCTGGGGATATAACTCAGGGGCACAGCACCTTCCTGGCAAGCACAAGGTCGAGTTCGATTCTGGTACCAAAAATAGAAAAATTTAACCAGAGCAAATAGTCAAGAGAAAGAAATAGAAAAGATACAGGTAAGAAAAGGTCAAATTATCCTTATTTACAGATGATGTGACCCTATACTTAGAAGACTATAAAGACACCACAAGACTTAAATCTTACAAACAAATTGAGCAAAGTAGCAAGACACAGCCAACATAAAAGATCAGTTGCCATTCCATATACCAATAATGAACTCACTGAGAAAGAAATCAGGAAAATAGTTCCATTCACAGTAGCTTACAAAAAATACCAAGGAATCCAACCTAATCAAGGAAGTGAATGACTTCCATAATGAAAATTATGGAATACTGAAGAAATTGAAGACACCAGGAGATGGAGAAACCTCCCATGTTCAGTCAACAGAATTAATATTGTTAAAAATGCCTATATTACTGAAAGTGATCTACAAATCAAGCCTCCTCAAAATACCAGTGGCATGCTTTACAAAACTAAGAAAAAAATCTTAAAATTCCTATGGAACCATAGAACACCCAGGATGGCCATGCTGAAGGGTATCATGGCACCTAATTTCTAAGTACAGAGCCATGCACTGCAGAATAACAGAATGTTACTGGCATGAAAATAGAAATATGGACCAGTGGAATAGAATACCAGGCATGAAAGTAAAAGCCACGCAGAGAAAGCCATCTGATTTTTGGCGGAGCAGCCAAAAACATTGTGGAGAAAGACAGCTCTATAACAAAGGGTGCTGGGAAAACTGGCTATCCATATGAAGAAGATCGAAACTTGCTGCTTGTTGCTTACTAACTCAAGATGGATCTAAGTCTTAAGATTTGAAACTTTGAAACTGGCAGAAGAAAACATAGGAGAAACACTTCCAGATTTATGTGCAGCCAGTGACTTCCTAAATAGGACTCCAGGGGCCCAGGAAGTATTAGTGGGAATCAAGGTTTAGGACTGTGTCGCATTATAAAGCTTCTGCACAGCAAAGGAAACAATTGGCGGTGAAGAGACAGCCTATGGTGGGGGGGATATTTGCCAGCTACTCTTCCAACAAGATTAATACCCAGAGTATTTAAATAACTTAAAACAACTCCAAAATAACAGATAATTCAATAAAAAATAGGCAAACAAACTGAGCAGACACTTTGCAAAAGAGAAATACAAATGGCCAATGACGGTATGAAAATATGTCTCACATCTTTAGGCTTCAGGGAAAAACAAATCAAAACCACATCAGGATCTTACCTCTGTCAGAACGACTGCCATCAAGAATGTAAAAACCACTGTGGCAAAGGGTAGGGCTTATATACTGTTGGTGCAAATTAAAGTAGTATACCACCGTGGCAATCAGTAAGGAGGCTTCAGACTTTTAGACTGAAAACCTGTTTGTGCTCTTAAAAATTGAAGACTTCTCAAAGTGTCATTATATAAGTTTTATCTATTGATATTAATTGTAATAGTAACAACAATTGAGAAAAATTTAAAGCATAAGCACTTTAACATTAGTTGTCAGAGCAAATGGCATCGTCACAAGTGATGTACCAGTCAGTATATACCTGGGAGAAAATGAGAATGAAAACACCAAAGCAACTTGAAAAATATTTAACTGTCAGACTTTCTAGAAAGTTTCCCCTAGGTCCCCATACTGTACTTTGAGGATCACTGACTCTGTCTAATCTTGGGGAAGTTAACAATTTTTTTGCTGCCTAACAAAAGATAAAGCTGTACTTTTTGCTGTGATTTTGTTTTGAAACTTGGTTATTGTTAATGATACTGAAGTTAAGATTTGGATTAGGTGGATCTGTTGACTGTTTCATTTCTTCTGGTATCATACTTAATTCAGGAGGAAGCAGCTTATTTAGCCTTCTTAAAATTGATAACAGAAGGTTTAAAATAGTGAATAAGAGTATAGGTTGAATATGTCTGGTCTAGAATGTTTGGACCTTGAGTGTTTTGGATTTTTTTCCCAGATATTGGGACATTTGCATAGAGTTTACTAGTTGAATGTTTCTAATTAAAAAAAAAGTCTGAAATATAAATGCTTAAAAATCCAAAATTGCTGTCACATTCATTTACAGAAAATGTCTGAGTTTGGAGCATTTGGATGTGGTGTTGTCACATTAGGAATGCTCAGCCTGGGATGTGTATAGGTGCTTGGTGTGTGTCAGACACACATTTGAATATTTTGTTTCTGTCATTTCACTTAATTCTCATAATAACCCTCTGATTATTTAGAACCCTTTCTGCAGATAAAACAATTGTGATTTAAACCTTGATTGTTTGGTCCAACTTACATAGGTATTGGTAGAACTGGTATTTGTACCATATCTAATTTCTGAATTTTTGCTCTTAACTCTTGGGTTTTATAGCCCAAATTTTATGCACCATGTCACCATCAGTTTGGCACCTGCTGAAAGCTACTTCTTAATTTTCTGGTTAATGCCGGAGTCCAGCTGCGGCAGGGCAGAGGGTTCCCAAAGGTGAACAGGGAGTCGGCGAGTGAGAGACAGAAGACACTGCACACCCGTCTGTGAATGAATCTGAATCCCCCTTTATTTTTTAGAAGCTGGAGTATATATTTGCTAACCTTTGGCAGCAACCCCCAGCCCCAAGCAGGAAGCGCCCCAGGCTTAGGGCTAGGCAGGGACAATCCCAAGCAATAGGTGTCAATTAACTCTTTTGACCTTTGTAACTTCTCAATCTTGTTACTTAGTTAGCTTGGGAAATGTAAGCCGATGCACCTGGATGCCTGCAGGAGGAAGAGATGTGTGAGACTATCATGCCGCTCCCTACATTTTTTCCTTTATCACTTATGGGAGTATGGCAGTCCCTGTGAGGACAGTGCCTGTCTTAGGTCAAGGACTCTTCATATGAACCCAACCAGGCCTTACCCGTCATGGGCCTGCAGGACAGCAATAGGTCCTGTGCCTGTCTTAGGCGGCCGGTGGTGTAACATATGTGTCCTAGTTGCCCGTCTTTGGCTGCCTGTCCAGTGTCTCAGGGCAGTTGTCTCACAGGAACCCCGCAAATCCTCCTCCATGA
>PVLA01006573.1:0-121155 GCA_004027455.1 Hydrochoerus hydrochaeris
TTGTAACTTGAACAACTGCATCTAACAGGAAATTATGTAATTATCAACTAGTGATTTTTCATTGGTTACTATTTTGGGGTTATTTTTTTCTGTTTTGTTTTGTTTTGTTTTTGAGATTTTGTATTGTTTCTACCCTCTTTCTGTTTCAAAATTTTTTCTTTAAATAAAAATTTTTTTTTAAAAAAAAGCAAGAGGAGGAAAAGAAAGTGCTCTAAAAGAAATAACTGTATGTATACTTAAGTGTGTAAGATTGATAACCATGTTACTAAGTTTTTGTTGGATCGGTGTACAGAACTGTTTGCAGCCTCACTGTTTGAATGTCCACTTTGTATGCTTTAATTTTGTAACTTGAACAACTATATCCAAGAAGACAATATGTAATGTATCAAATAGTGATTTCTTACTGTTTATTATTTTTTTTGAAATTCTGTATTGTTTCTACCCTTTTTTCTGTTTTGCTTCCCCCCTCTTTAAATAAAATTTAAAAAAAGGAAAAAAAATCTTACACCAGTATATACTCCAAAGTATTTAGTTACATTAATTCTGAGGCATATTTTTTCCCATTTAAACATCTTTGAAATTATTTGCATATCTTAGAAAAGTATATTGTAGCTAATACAAGTGTTGTTTTGGGTTTTGGTTTTGGCTTTTTGAGATAGTGGCTCACTGTGTAATAAAGGCTAGCCTTGAACTCACTCTGTAGCACAGGCTAGCCTTGAAATCACATCAATAATTTTACCTTAGCCTCTTGAGTACTGGGATTATAGATGTGTGCCACTAAATCTGACTCAAAAATTGGTAGTGTTTTTCTTCTTTAATTGTTAAAATAACACTGTATCTAACCTTTTACAGCATCTTTATTTTTATAACTTTATATAGTTACCTATGATGGTTGAATCTAATTCTCTTTTAGTATCTAACCTCATTACAGCATACAGCAGATGCTCAGTATGTCTCCCATTAAATTCATATGCAGAAATACTACAAAATAACATGATGGAAGAGATTGCTAGCTGCCTAAAATAACCAATATCCTTACTTGTTTGGTCACTGATCACTGATGTTTAGCTGGACCCATGGTAACTAAGAAAAAAGACAATACTTCCCAGCATCCCTTGAAACTCAGCATGCTCAGGTACTTAAATTCTGGCCAATGCGAGTTTAGCAGAGGTGTTGTGTATGACATCTGAAAAGTGTCCTTAGTGGGAAGAAGTTTGCATCTTTATTTGTCCTACATCCTGCTGCACAGAACACAGCAGTGAGGGCTAGTACAGCCATAGCACCTTTAGACCACATGAATAAAGCTTGCACCTTAAGATTTACAGAGCTGAGATAAGAAAGTAGCCCACACCCCTTACACTCTTAGGGTATTCCGTATCTACTGAAAACTGCCTCCCTTAACATTGTATAGTTGAGGGAAAATGTTCTATGTATTTAAACAAATTTAGATTATCCATCAAATGTAACCAGATGTAATAACATCTGGAGAAGAATTTAGTACTTGAAATTGGAAAGATATTTAACAAGTTTTAAATGTCACAATGGCTAAGCAGATGTGGTCAAACAGTAAACATTGAGGGCATAGGTATGGAAAACTAAAAAGTTGCTAGCATTTATTTTGCAGTAGTAAAACACTTGGTGAAAGTGAAAGTTTCTGATCTTAAAAGGCAGATAGTCTGCTGACTGAGTCTATGCTGTGTAGAATATTCAGGTTTGATAGCTTTTTCTTCCCTCCTTTAGCAAAAGTTTTTAGAGTTAGAGCTAAAGAATCCATAGCAGAGATGGAAGAAAATAATCACTTGGTTAAGGCAAGCATTCTTTACTTGTGGTCTCATTTACAGGTTGACCAAAATAATAATCTGAAACTTGACAGAATTGAAAAAGTCATCATTAATACCCCAAACTGAAGGAGGATTTATCAGTGGTAGCAAAGCCTCAGCAAGAACTAAGAATGGTGTCCTGTCCTACAAATTTGATGAGCCTGCTCACAAAAAACAAGAGTATTGTTTTCCTAAGGAAATCCACTATTAAAGCCACTATTGAGTTGAGTAGAAAAGGGATGGAACAAGCAGAGGAAAGAAACAAAAATGTTAAAGACAAGACTTAAGCATGACCTCTTAATATCAAGAAAGCACACAAAATATCAAGGCACAAAATTTAAGAAGGCATCTGTGCTAGTCCACTTTTCACTGCTATAACAAAGTATTCAAGGTTGGGTAATACGCAAAGAAAAGGGATTTATTTCACTCACAGTTCTGGAAATCTAAGAGAATGGCTTTAGCATCTATCCAGCCCTACTGAGGATTATGCCTGCCCACATCACATGGTAGATGGAAACATGGTAGAAGTACATGTGACAGGGAGAGATGACATGGTGAGACAGAGAGCAGGAAAGTGGGGAAAGCCAGTCTTGCTTTCTGACAACTTTTATTTTATTTTATTTTATTTTATTTTATATTTGTACCAGTAATAGAACTCAGGATCTTGTGCTTGCCAGACAAGTGCTGTGGCACTGACCTATACCCCTGGCCCCCACAGCTCTTTATCACAAGAGTTACATCACCCAGTAAAACCAACTTTAAGCTCTCTCAAAGGCATACCTATTCACCATCTACTAGTCCTGCCTCCCAAAGCTTCTGCACTTTTCATTGTACCCCAATGAAGACCACACTTGCAACACGTGAACTCTTGAAGTCAAACCATATCAAATTGTTGTAGCCTCCTTCCTAGGCTCAGGCAAGGGCAGAGTACACCCCTGAAAATGTGTTCCCCCTTAAAGTTCACAAACCAGATTTGTTTCAGTGCCTGTCATCTCTACAAAAAAAAAATGTTTCTTACACATTGAACTAACCAGAGGCAAATTGACTTGAAGTTTTCTGTTCTGCTAACACAACCTCAAACTTAGACTACAAAATGCCAACCACAGATGAACCCTCTAAGCAATGCTAAAGCTTGCAGAACCTACACCAGCCAGAAAAGTTCTGTGTTCTTTTCAATCCCACCTCAATATCAACATGGAGACAAATAAACAAGGATGAAAGAATCAAACAACAATGTTAGTTGTCACAAGGAAGAAAGAGCAAGAGATATTCTCTCATGAAGGGTTTCCAAAGGAGAAAACATAACCACTGTGAAATAATTACAGTTGTTTATTTCCCCTTCTTTTTCTAAATGAAGCTCATTATGACAATTATGTTCTATTTTACCTTAGTATATTGGGCGAATTTACATGGTTTAGTTTCTATGTTGCTATAGCGCTCTACTAGGCTGCATTTATACCATATTGATTTTCTAAATGTGAAGTTCAATGCACTTATTATTAGATGAAGTCATGGATTGAATTATGTCCCTAAAAATTAATATCTTGAAACTTTATTCCCCAATACCTGATAATGTGAAGAAATAGACTCATTGAAGATATAACTAGTTTATATGGGTCCTTATTAAGCAGAGTGGACCTCTAATACAATATTAAATGACATAATAAAAGCAGAAATTTAGACATAGATGGTACATGCCTTGAATGTCATATAAGGATGAAAGCAGCAGTCAAGGTGATACTTCTACTTGCCCAAGATTGTCACAAACAACCAGCTGTTAGAGGACAGGAGTGGAACAAATTCTTCCTTGTCACAGCCCACAGAAGAAACTAATCCTTCTAATGCCTGATTTTAGACTTCTAGTCTCCAGAATTATGAGACAAATGCCAGTTTTTAAGCCCCTCAGTTGGTGGTCTCTTTTTATGGCATTTCAGCAGACTAATGCAGATGAAATTTGAAGGTTATCTTCTTCATTCTCCTTGGGGGAGAAGGTAAGTGTATAAAGAATAAATAATTGAATTATCAAAGGGCAAGGTGTGACAGAATCTGCTAATATTCCTGGGATTTGTTCTTCCCTCTTTCCTAGCAGTATAATCATTTATTCTGAGCTACTGGCCTATCTTCCTTTGGAACTGGGTATGATCTTATGACCACATTCTATCCAGTAAGATGGAAATGGAAGCCTTATAAACAACTTTTAGAGGTGTTTCTAGAGAAAAGTATGCATCTTCATTTTCGACCTTTGTTTGTTTTTTGTTTTTATTGCTTGCCAGAAGATAGTAAGATAGAGCATGAGAAGTAATTTTGGACCATCAGATAAAAACTACAAGTTAAATGTGATAAAACAACATAGTGGAAAGACTTTGGGTCCATAGCAACAATGAGAAACTGCAATTAACTTGTCTAACGTGAAGGAAAAAAATTGTGTCCTGTTTAAGTCATGATCACAAGAGCTTTCTGTCACTACAAGGTGAATTGTGATAACCACAGCAAAATATTCATTAGCATTCATTGTCCACTTCCTCCTTTTAGTAATACAAGCTCCAATATTTTAGCTCAGTTAAAGACTAATTACTGCAGCTGATGAGATCCACATAACTATGAGCAAAAATAGGAAGTATACAGAAGTGATATGTGCAACCTCTAGAACATGTCTTTAAACTATTGATCTTACGCTCCTTATCATTTCTCCATTCCTATAATAGTAAACCAACTTTCACCATACACACAGGAGCATTACTCTAGGGGATGGTGGCACAACATAAATGGAACTAAGTCTACTGATGACCCTGGTGGTAGACATGCTTACTTTTGAGCTATTATTTGACAGTGGAATAAGTTTTAATTCACTGAATATTGACACCTTTTTAATTAAACCAATTTAGTCACCTTATGTTGTAGTCAGAGGTTATGCAGAAAACAACTAGAAACAGCACATGGAATTTATAACATTTTTATAATGGTCACCCAAGAAAATGCAGAAAATCTATCTACCACACTAAAAACAGAATATCTAGCCAAGGGCCTAAATCCCACAGCAATGTCCCACATGAGTGCAGATGAAGACCCAGAGCTCATGACAATGCCTCCCATGAGTCCAACTGGAGGTCTAGAGCCCAGAAGAAGGACTCACGCCAGTCTCTTTTACGGACCTGTGCTGGGAAGGCCCAAAGGTCAGCGGTGGAAGCCAGAAAGTCTATGCCATCGGGTGAAGGAGCTGTGCTGGTAGGTTGAGGGTTCTACACTGGAGCCAAGAAGTCACACTCACAACAAGACCAGGGCTGTCCTGAAAAGCACCACAGCCATCCTCAGCAACACAGAGGCCCTGAGCTCCTCTGACGACAAGCACAGTCGAGTACATTCCAGGAAGCCAGCGTGATGAGTTCATCCTGGAGACCAAGTGGCATACATCTTCCTCTCTGGAGCCAGAAAGGAATGCTTGATAAGAAGACCAGAGCTCCCCCAGGAGAACCAATGGCTCAAACAGCAACTCCTATGAGAACCCACAACACCTCAACGCACTAACGTGACGCGCTAAGGTGAATGGCTTCTCCTTCTCCACATCTCTATTTATGCTGGCAGCTTTCCTCAGATGGAACATCTATGCTCAGCACCCTGCTGAATGTAATCCAGCTGGTGTTAAATTGACCACCAGTTTTCAATCCATAACACCTTATGTACATGATTTTGACCTCTAGAAATTTGAAATTATTTTGCAATCTACTATAAACTTTATCTTAAAATCATGGCAAGGTGAGGAACTTTTAGAAAAAATGATCTGAAAGACAGTTTCTGGGACCTCCCAGTAAATTGCCAGTTGGCTTTGAGTAATCTATAAGAATATGTATTTTTCTTTAATTCTGAGTACTGGGGATAATCTCCAATACTGAGAACTAATCTGATCTCTAGATCTAACACAAACTGGATATATGGGTCACTCAGTGGTTCTTCTATATCCCGGCCCATCATGAGTGATATATTGGCCCTTTCTATCATCCAAGATGTCCTGTGATTTGGTGCCAAAACTGAGATTATCCACATAGCTTCTTGTACTAGTTTCTTAGTGGAAATAAGAATGTCTAGTGCGTGAGAATACTTACAACTCAGACCCTAGAATTTTTAATATACACTATACAACTAGGCAAAAAAAAAAGGTAAATAAAACTGGGTTTATCATCTATGCATGATTTATCTCCATCTTCTCCTTCCCTGAAGCATTGGCAATTACATCAATTGTACTCCTTTCTGCTATTGGTTACTCAGCCCCCCACACACACACCTCTCATGTACCTTACAAATAGGCAAAGATCCCACACTAATCAATCTCTGTTGCTCCCAATAGACTTGAGGAGATGGAATCATCTGTTCCAGCTTCTCCTCTAGCCACAAAAAAACTTCCCTGATGCCCAGTCACCCTTTCCCTTATGTGCTACTAATGACTGTTTTGAGATAATCCATACAACTCTGTTCATGTAAAATCCAAGTATTTGTACAATAAAAATGACCTGGAGTATCTTTCATTTATGTAACATAAACATGTCTGAAGACTAACAAGTATCATTCTAACTAATCTATAACATAATGTTGAAATGTCTATTTGGAGTCAAGTACTAATTATATTCAATTGCATTGAAGCCAAGACATAAATACCTGAGAGGCCACAGCAAAAACCTATCATGTCTCTGGGCAGTCTTCTTCCCACCCTTGATTTATATGTGACTTTAAAGGCATATAAGACACATATGTCCAAAAACCTCAAAATGAAATAGCTAGATTCATATTTATGAAGATTGTAGCCAGGTGAAATTGCTGCTAAAAACCTAACCAGCTAAGTTGAACAAATGAAGACCTTTGCAAAGTGAAGCAGAAGATATTTTATGTAAGGAAAAAGATTTACTCTCATTTATATAGATTTATATCAGCTTCCTGGTCATGCAGGCGTACCAGGCATACCTCTGAGCCATGTGATAGCTAACAAATGCTACAGACTGAGATGCCTAATATCACTATGTGAAGCCCTCACTTCCTTCCTGGCTTGCTTCTTGACACCAACAATGTTGGTCTCTCTCCTTAGAAGCACTCTTTTCTCCTTTAAGTGATAATTTATAATTGAATTGAAACTATAATTCAGTTTCCAACAAAAACCCACCTATTCGTCTCACCACAGAAGTATGCTACAACTTTTGATCCTGACATATGCTATTTTTCCTGTCACATCTTCCCTGCTACCTGCCAGACAGACTCTCATTCATCTTTGGGGCAGTGACTAGTTCTTAACAGACAGGAAGTAAAGATGCCAAATGTTGCCATATATTTAGAATATGTGAAATAAATCCCAGCCTGTATGTTTTCTCCAAAGGACTCTAAAACTGTCTAGTGTCTCAATGCAAATATAAACAACTCATATGCCATCTGTGAGCCTTAGAAGCCAAAAGTTCATGAGCTACTATAAACAATAACATGTATGCCCACATCACAGGGCAGCCTGAGTAAACTGGGAACTTGAGGCCACCCTAAGAGTAGTAGCCACACTTAGAATTCACATGATGGCCCAGACCCTTATTTGAGGTTCCTTTCAGTGACCCCACAAGCACATGCTGAAGTCTCAACATAGGCTTCAGTAGAGCTCAGCATTTCAGTATTGGTCAGAGCTCTTCAGGGAGCCAGAAGCAGTTGGGGGAAGTGCATGGCAGAAATAAGAGAGAAACAGAGAGACAGAGACATAAGGAGAGAAATATTTAGGGAATATGGGGACTGACAAATCCAAATTTTACAGAGCAGACTTGCAAAACCTGAAAATTCCTACAGAAGTTGATATTGCAGTCTTGAGTCCATGAAAGAAATGTGAATGTTGTCAGAAGCAAAATGGTGCCACTTGTGTCAGCCCTAATAGAATAAATAAATAAAGGTGGGGGACTATGAAGAAAGGTTTCATGATTTGCCAGATAGTAACTATCACAAAGGCTCTGCCAGAACAATGAGGTTGCACCTTATACCAAGGCATCCACCTGGCAACTTTCTGTAAGGCTCAGACTGATACACTCTGGTTATCATTACGGCCAAATATTATTGATTTAAAATATTTGATATACTCTCCCTCACATTTGTCTTTGAAAACTTCATCTCACTTCAATCTCACTGAATGTGTGCCTGCAGTTTGCTATGGCAAGTGTATTCTCATTGCAATCTGTGCTATTCTTCGAGATGTCACTTTTGTACATGTTTCCAGACATACAAGTCAAAATCAGTCTAGAGGCAGAATTTCTTTTTGGGAGACCTCAATCTTGTATCTGACAGCCTTCAATGAATTAGATGAGGTCACACACACACATGAAGGATAATCTGCTTTACTCCAAGTCTACCGATTTAAATATTGTTATAGTTTGGATTTATAATGTCCCCCAAGGACCCATGTGGCTTGTTACCCACACTATTATGGGCACTATTATAAGGTAGTAGAACTTTTAAGAGATAAGTCTTCTGAAAGCTCTTGGATCATTGAAGGCATACCCCTAAAGGGTACAGTGGAAATCCAGACCCTTTGGGTCAGAGCTTTATATCCCTTCCATGAATTAAGTGTTTTGCCTCTCCATGTGCTCTCAGCATGATCTACTGCTTTACCACAAGTTCCAGAAGCAGTGGATCCAACTGACTGAACCTTCAAACTCGGAAACCACATCAACTTTTCCTCTATTTAAGTTAATTTGCCTGAGGTATTTTTTACAGTAATGGAAAGCTAAGTAACACAAATGTTAATCACACATGTTTGGTCAAATAACTAGGTACCTTGCCCTAACTGAGTTGACATATAAAATTACCCATCACAGTTCCCAAAAAGTCTGACATCCCCCATCATCAAGGTGTTTGAGTGCTACTCCCTTTCTCTTGCACACCATGTATAGGAGCTGATCCATCCTTCCCAAGTAGGAAGTCACTTTCCAAACATAAAACATTAGTAGAGGATCCCGTTGTTCAAGGAGCTGCTTAGGTGCTCCTGATCCTAGGGATAGGTTTTGCCTTCTAGAATACAACTCTTCACATGAGCATGAAAAATGGGGTACTAATTCCTTGCATTCCTGCATGAATAGCAGAAGCCCCTCACCTCACTACTGTCCTGAGAGGGAAGTGAAATGAATGATTCACACCATCACAAATTCCACTTAGTCTTGTACTTCTACACTGCATCCTTTAAAACAAGACACTTTGAAATAGAGATCACTCAGAGAATATTATATTGTTACCATTTTACTTAAAAGTTGAGCATTTTGCTTTAACATTTATTTTCTCTCTTTAAATATTTTAAATTTTATATTCAAATATGTTTATTTACTCTAAGCTTACACTTAATTTCAGAAATAAATCTTTTTCCCACCACATTTGATAAGAGAAATTATAACAGTGAGAGAATTCAGATACCAGAAGATATACCTCAGGTTCAAAACCATGTGTGTGGGTCTGTGAAATCCCAAGGTAAGTTAGGAGGCAGAAAACACCCAAAACAAAACAGGAGGAAGAGCCAGCAAGTGCTCATTTCCCTGCAGTTTGTAGCACTTTTAGCTACGGCACCTTCCTCAAGAGCTCTGAAGCTGAAGTAGAAGAATATCATTCAGTGGAGTTAAAACAACATACAACACTATCACCACAAGGGATTAAATGTGCCAAATGGTTATTCATTTTCTAGCAAGACAATTGTAAGCAACTGTATTGCCCCAAATGAGTGGCAGATCCTAGTAGCACTGTGGAAATTAAATTAGTTCCTCTATTCTTAGTACAATAGATTATTTAAATTGTAATGGATGGCTGCAGACAGTGCCCAAGGAACTTGCACTAAACAAGGAAGTGGCCACTGTTTCTGCTTGTGTTGATCTGCTCCGTCCCTTAAGAGGGAAGCTAAGCAGCATGCAAAAGCTGATTTTATATACTTTGTTACTATCATTGGTAATTAACATTCATCAAGCAACTGAGGTACACTAAGTACCAAACTGCCCAGCAGACTCTAGCCTAAATTCAGCTGCAAAATATCAACAAAGATCAAGCACCAAAACTCCATAGCATGAAGACTCAGACTTGCCTCATCAGACTGAGAATTGTCTGATGACACAACCGGAAAAAGAAGTGGCCAGAAAAGAACTTGAAAGAGGAAAGCAGATCTTTGGAAATGTGTCATTTCTCCCCTTTACCCATTAACCTCTTTTGTAGGACATTTGCAAAGGCGAGGATCATAGTTTACAAAAATGGATTGTAGCATGGTAGAAAAAAGTTTTGATTCTTTGATTAAAAAGAAACCTTTTTGTCATTCATATTATAGGTAGAATCCCTAGTAAAATTTAAATAAAAAAACTAAAGATAGCCTTAGTTACCAAATCTCAAAGTTGAAATAGAACAGAAATTCCCTTGTAACAAAAAGAAAATCTGATTTCTGCTCTACAGTGGGTCATTTTAGTGGGACTCAAATTCCTAGTATGTGATTCTTGTGAGTTTAAACAACTAAGTTAATTTTTGTGTCTTGGGTTCCTCATTTGTAAAATGGAGATAATAACAAAGGCAATCTCAAAAGCTTTTTGTGAGGATGAAGTAAGACAGCACATGTAAAACAGTCTAGCATGTACTTGACACATAGTAGGTGGTCTGTTAAGTGTTAACATAATTATAACCTGAAAGCCCTTTACAAACTGTCAAGTATGGCACTAATGCAGATTATAATGGTCCCCTTCTACTACAGGAATGATTAAACCATTTGCTTCCCGTTGCTCACAAGTAACATGTTTCCTTTTTTATAAACAGACAGGTTTGCAAGGGAGTAGGTATAGGTTTCCACTTCCTTTCTACCAACTGAGCTGAAATGCCTCAGTCCCTATTTCATTTCCGTAATCACAATTTTCATCTTCTTTAGCATATTAACCCTTTAAAAAGCTTTTGAGAGTCAACTGACAGATAATCCCAGGCAGCATTAGCTATTTGGAAGTTTATCACCAAACCCAAAGAATGATGCACTTTCAAGCTTCAGCCTCCTTCTCCTGTCCTTTCCCTTCTACCGTCTGTCACCTTGGCCCTCACTATCTATCTGAAATGCCTCCCTCCTCCAACTGCATGTTAGCAGGCTCTACTTCTCTCCTCCTATAAATCCCAAATCCAGGAAACCTACTGAGAAATGTCATTCTGGATCATGCTCACTTCCTGCTCACCCTTGCAACCTAGCACTTACCACAGTAATACATTTCTGTACCCACACAACAACACTACTTGGTATTGCATCCCTAGTTTATGACACTGAGTAGGACCCAACATCAGACTTCCAACAAATTTGTTTCGATGTATGTAATACAAGTAAAACTACCCAAATTATTCCGTTTAGCTAAAACTGTCATTATTTTAGAAGCTCTTTTAATGATGAAACAAACAACTGTTCCGTTATATTTGTGGTTCTGATTGCCATAGCCCTGCTCTTTAAATATTCCTTCCCCTTTTTTTTCTTTCTTCCAACATCCACAATTTCAAAATAACCTCCCCACTTGAGTGGTTATATGAGACTGAAGGTCACATGGGTTGTGTAGACCTGTCTATTGACACAACAGGCAAGCACAATTCTTGCAATGATAGGTAAAGAGAAGTGAAGAAAGAGACGCTTCGTTGCACACAACATACCTGCTGCAGAGGGAGGAACATGTGTGGGAAAACCACATATTCATGTTTCCCATTGCTTTTGCAGGTGGGAGCTTTGGGCTGCCTGAAAACATACCAGGTTTCCTTGGCAAATTCCTTCTGTACCCTCACACTTTTTCCTTTGTCCTTAAGCCTCCAATCCCACCTTCCCACTCTCGCCCTTGCTACTGAGACCTTGCTCACTACTTCACTGGAACATACAGTTCATCCACATAGAAGCAGAAAGACAGGAATCAAGACAATACAACTCCCACATGCCTCTGCCTCCACACCTGGTCCCAGCCATCAAAGTCTGTAACCTTAAGCTCAACTTTCATCCTAGAGGAGTCTAGCAGTTTATCTGTCACCTAGATCTTGGCCCTTCTTGCCTCCTCAAGGACACTTCTGCAGTTATTCTCTCTCCTGTCACAGTAAATCTTCCTTCTATACAGATTCCTTTCATAAGAAAACATGTTCTTTCCTTCTCATCTTAAAACAAAATTCTCCATTTGTTTCTTCAATATTCTCCTTCACTTTATTAAAAAAAAGGGGGGTATTCCTCCAAGAGCTCTCATGAGCAGAAGTGTATTTTGGTTTTTTGTTTGTTTGTTTTGTTTTCAGTTAAATTCTGTCTCTGAAATCCACACCAGTGACAATGTCACCTTCAAAACTCCACACAGGTCTCCAGTGTCCTCCACACCACTAAAACAATAGTGTGATCTCTATCCTCATCTGTTCGACATTTCAGCAACATTTCAAGCAGATCATACCTCTCTCCTCTTAACACCTCCCTCACCTTGTTTTTCCCCACCTAGACATTCCATCTTGCTTACTTTTCTGGCTTCTCTCCATCTCCCAAGTCTCTAAATAGTGTCTCACTCCTGGCTACCTCTCCAATTTTCTTCTCTATTTTGCTCCTTTTGTAAATTCTGTGGTGTATAGGTTGAAATACCATTCTCATGCTAATCACTACCAATGACATCAAACAGGTCTCTTAAACTTATCATATTGAAAACAGCTCTGCTATAACTCCCAACCAGCACCTTTGACGGTTAATTGCAAATTCATTTTCTCAGTTGTTCAGGCTGAAACTCTTGGAGTCATGTTTAGTTCCTTTTTCCTTTATACCCCACATGAGCACTGTCAGCAGATTCACTTGACTCCACTTATTTTTCACCTTCATCAGCATCTTACAGTATTAGAACACAGCTTCATGCAGCTTCACAAATTCTCAAGGAACCACAAAAAGAATGCTAAAGAATATAAAAGACTCCAACCCTAAGCCACAACTCTGCCTGCAACTCTGACACCTCCTCTTCCTCCTTCATCCCTTTTGTCCCAGTCCAGCGGCCCAAGTGATCCTAGAAAAATAAAAATTGAGTTTTATTATTCTTCATGCTATAGACCATATAGTGGCTTCCCAACCCATACTTAGTAAAGCAAAACTTTTTGCCTTGACCTAAAGGAATTTCATAATTTGTCTCTCCCCTATTCTGTGATTTTATTTTCAATTATTCCTCCCATCAATCCCTCCTGTCCAGCTATTGCCAAGGCCTCCTTGCTCTTCCTGTACATGCTACGCATGGTATTGCTATGCCTCTGAAGCTGAATTTGCTGTTTCCTGGCATTGTCATACCCCATATCTCATGTCCATACTCCTTTGGGTCTTTTTCATATGTCTTCATTTCTCTCTCCGTGAACTTCCAAGCCACCTTTCATCCAGTCACTTTTGCACTTTATCGACCTTCCCATTTTTCTCCTTGCCACCTTATCACCACCCAGCATTGTGCATTTCACTTCCCTGGATTATTATCTCACACTTCACTAAAATGCAAGCATCTTGGAAGCAGAATTTGTGTCAGATTTGTCTGTTGCTGAATATCCAGTGAATGAAATGATTTCTGGCACATAATAAATGCTTATTAAATATATTTTAGATGGAGAATGAACATGAAAATAAGTAAACAATAACTACCAAGAAAAAATAACTGCCATCATTTCATATTTGTTCCCAATGTCCTTATGTGGAATGACATTCAGTGCAATTTGAAATAGAGGCTGGTCAAATACTAAAAGAATTTTAAAAATTTCCCAGAAGATAATAAAAATGTATTTTGAAAATAGGCATGTCAATCATGCATTGGGCCACCAGGCTTGAGTCCCTGATTTTTGCATCAACAGAAAAAAATTCTAGAATGACCCCAGTTCCAAAGCTTTACATCAGAGCACACAGTTCCATAAACTAAAGAGGTAACCGTAGCCTGTTCCTGGATAACATGGAAAACAAAGTCACACACAATTTATATCCCATCCCCTTTAGTTGTTGATCCAAACAAAAAGGTTGAATTCTTTATTCCTTTAGTAACAATTTCTTGAAGAAGGCATGAAAGAATAAAATCTCACCTCATTACTCACTGCACTGCACTTTTGAACCAACTTATACTTGGTAAAAATACAATTTAACAAAAACAAGAAGCAATTGTCTAAAGTTAATATAAGTACAAAGTCACTAAGGCGAGCTTATTACAGGCTGAGCAGTACCCATGTTTGGCATGGAAACGTTAGATAAGATCTAAAGAGGCTAATTTACATTTTACTTATTCAGAGAAGCTTCTATGTTTTGGAGGCTTACTATGAAAACATGTAGCAATTATACATATGACAATTATACTATAGACCAGGAACTGTTCTAAGCATTTCATGTATATGCTATTGTATTAGCTTTCAAAATACTCAACATTCACAATTTAAAGAAGAAGAGTTTATCTGGCTCACAGTTTCCAGTGAGTTCAGTCCATGATTGGCTGGCTCCAAGGCAGAAATGGCAAGGTTGAAAGTCCTAGTGGAAGAAAACTATTTGACCCATCTAACCAGGAAGTAGAGACTGGGGTGAAATGCCAAGAATTATTTATTGTTAGAGGAAAGCAAGACCAAATTCCAGTCATATATTCTTCCAGGACATGCTTCGCAGTGATCCACTTCTTCATATCAGGCTTTATCTTCAAACAGCCCAGTTGCCTATCAACTCATCAATGAACTAATCCACTGATGAATATAATGCCCCATGATCAAATGACATTCTCAAGCCCCACCTTTAAACCCAAAACTTTTGGAAGACATTTTAGAACTAACCTATAGCATTCTGCCCCTGAAACCTAAAAGGTTTTTGTCCATATTATTATGCAAAAAGTATTCAGCCAATCTGTAAGACTCATCAAAGTCTTAACAGGTCAAGAATTGCTGAAAATATGAAGTCTACAGTCTACTCTGAAATTCATGGAAAACTCTTAGCTATGAGCTTCTGTAAAATTAAAAAATGAAGTTAAATACTTCTAAAATACAATGTCACAGAGTAAGAATTCCCGTCCTAAAAAGGAAGAATGGGGGAACACAAAGAAATTATATGAAAGCAAGACCAAAATCCAATCATATCCAACATCTGGCAGATGCAGAGATAAAATGTAAGTTCTGAAGATCTTGGGTAACCCTATTCTTATGGCTTTGTTGGTTGCAGCCCACACAATCTTTCTCTTGGACTAGTTCTCCTGGCTACCTGTAGCTTTCCTCAGCAATGTTCCATTTTCCTGGTGATACAGGGGAATGAAATTCCCAATCTACTAGATTGCAAAACTTCACTAGCCCAAATCTCCAAACTTTCCCAAAGGTTTTCCAAAAGTTTCTGAGCCACATAATCAGTCACAGTCACAGTAACAACCCTGCTTCTCTGGTGTTATTACAGACAGCTGAGTTAGTTAGAAATATTCTAGGGGGTCAGAAAGGGTTGGGCCCTCAAAAGAACCAGTGCAGAAGATCAGATGCCTTGCAACTTTGGAGGAGACAGACACCTCTGCTGCAGGTCAGATCTCAAGACAAAAGGCAAAACAAATGCAACCACACCCTTAGTATAAACAGCAGGGATTGATACTCTGAACAGATATGGAACACCTTGAGGAAGCCAGGAGTCACCATCCCAACCCTCTACAGGAAGAGTCACAGCTCTTGCTACATGACTCACTTGCTCACTTGCTACATGACTCACTTCCTATTTGCTCCAGATTTAATCAATTTTATCTGAACAATTAATCTTACTGCTTGACCATAGTTCTGTCCCACCTCATGCCCTCCTGCCTTGTGAGTTCCCATGTTTTCCCTACCTTAGACCTCCCTCACTCTGTGGTTTTGCTCTGTACAAGTCCCCAGAAACGACAGAATCTTTGGCAACCCACTCGGGACCCCTTATGTGTGTCTCTCTCCCAGACAGAACATTTCTTTCTCTCAATAAACATATTGTGCTCTTAACTTCCATTGTTCCTAAAATTCATTCTTCAATTTTAGAGAACACAAACTCATATCAGACATCTAGTAGACTGGGAGTTTCATTCCCCCATATCAATACCAGTTTTATGTAGTAGTCAGATTTACCATAGGTAGAACAAAATACCAATATCTACAATTTAAAAGAAGAGACATTGGGTTTCAGTTCATAGTAGCCTGGCTCCAAAGAAGAAATGACTTGATAGAAGGGCCTGGTGAAGAAAACCTGCTCAAATGGTGACCATTAGGCAGAGACCAAAGGGAGGCAGGGAAATGGGGACAAGAATACACTCTTCCAGGTGAAGTCCCCAGTGACCTACTTCCTCTGACCAAGATCAAGTCCCCCATGAACTCATTAATAGACTAATCCACAGATAAGTATAGCATTTCTAGGACCCAGGCATCTCCAAAAGTCACCTCTGAACACATGAGAATTTGGGGGAACATTTTAAATCTAAACCATAAAAGCAAATGCCTTCCCAAAAATTCATGTGCAGAAACTAAATGTCCTTAGTGGAATGCCTTCCCAAAAATTCATGTGCAGAAACCAAATGCCCTTAGGGCAACAATGTTGAGTGGGAACTTTTAGATAAGGTTAGGTTGGCAGGACAGAGTAGATTTAATGCCACTGTTGCAGGAGTGCATGGATATTGTGGAAGTGTGTTCTACATGAAACAAGTTCAGCCTCCTTCTGTTGTCTCTCAAACAAGTTTTGCTGTCTTTCTGCCTCCCAGTAGGGAACAATACAGCAAGTAGACCTTGCCAGATGCAGGTCCCTCAACTTTAGACTTGCCAGCCTCCACAATTATGAGAATTAAATCTTTGTTCTTCATAAATTATAAATTAACCAGTCTCGAGTGTGATGTTACAACCATATAAAAGGAACTAAGAGAGCATAAAACTCAATCAAACCCCCTAGACCACACTATGCAGCAAGTAGTATAACAGATTCCAAGTTACAGAAAATTTTAATAGTGTGTCCAAAGGTACAACCAATGAATGAGTCTCCAGTACTTGCACGTAGGTAGCCAGACTCTTGACCTTATACCTTTCACTTTGCTTTAAGATTACATACTAATAATCTGGTGGAGGAAACTTCAAGGCAGCCCAACATTCACTTGTTATTATTATTATTATTATTGCCCCTGTTGATGAATTTAATTGTCTAAAATCACACCAGGAAGTAAAAGAAGAGAAAACAAAAGTTTAGAGACGTAAAGAAACTAGTCTTGAAAGTGAGGAAGGGGGTCTCTAACTTAGAGCTGCTTGGCTCTCAAGCCCATTTCCCAGGCCTCTTTCCATTCTTTCTCCCCTGTGCCATGCACCTAGTGATGATGAGAGGTGGGTGTATTACTACCCATAGGTTGCCCAGCCTCACTGCTCTTCTCTCCAGTCTAGAAGGCTTCATACATAAAAATTAACTATACTGATAACTTTCCTTTGTATAGAATACACAACATGAATGAAGATTTTATTGGCCACTCTTCAGACCCTAATAGTCTCAGATAACAGTATGGAAATATGTTATAACAATATGGAAATATGGACTGTTTTTCTGACAAACTAGATACCATATATCTTGAGTTCTTTCTTTGTGTGTAAGTAAAATAGGTTAAATCCACAATAGGCCTCATATTGCTTTATGTGATCTCTAACAAGTATTATAATTTCCCTGTACCTCAGTTTTCCATCAATAAAAAAATATTCTTACCTTGTGGCATATGAGAGGATTCATTGAGTCACCCCCAGAAAGCTGGACTTAGAAAGTTTCTGGTACAAGAAAAACAAAATGTAAATGTTTACTATTATTATCAGGATTATTTCATCTCTTGGTAAGTGCCTGGTAAGGCTTTCTCCCTTCCTCTACCCAATCTCCTCTCTACCTATAAACACATTCCATCACTTTTCCAGAAAGCATGTTTTCTGCCTCCTAGAGTGGAGAATTGGGTTGATTTAATAATACTTTCTATTTATATGCTATTTTTCTTCTTTAAAAGACTTCTGCACAACCAACATTTCTTTCCACGAGACTAAACACAAGAAGACTTGAAAGAGGAATTTGGAAAGAATTGTCATGAGCCTCTTTTTGAGAAATGGCAATGCTGGTGCAAATAGGCTTACAATGAGAAACATTACACCAATGAGAATCCCTGAAAAGATAGAGAGTGAAGTAAAAAAACAACTCCATCAGGCTATAGAGGAAATCAAATTAGAAGTACTCTCCATGTAAAGATAGAAATAACAACCTTAGTAAAGGAGTTGTTGAATGCAGCTAAAGAAGAAATAGAGAAAAAAGTACATGAGCATAGAAAACTGATTGAAACCTTGAATGAACAATATAGAAAACAAGCAGAATTCATGAAACAAACTCAGGGACATAAAAGAAACAAAAAATTCTATAGAAAGCATGCAAAACCACGTAAAGGAAGCTGAGGATAGGATTTCAGACCTTGAGGACGGGATTGCCATTAATGATCAGGAAAGGATAGAACTTTTAAAAATAACAAAGCAGCATGAAATGACAATCCAGAAGCTTCATGATGATGCCAAGAGCAACAATATAAGAATAAGGGGCATTAGCAAAGATACAGGAGTCCAGGCAAATGACATATGTAAAGTATTTACAGAAATAATATCAGAAAATTTCCCAAACATGGGAAAAGAATCTGATATGCAGATAAGTGACACATATAGAACATAAAACAGTCACAATCATCATAAAACCACACCCAGACACATAATAATTAAGATATCAGACATACAGCATAAAAACCAAACACTAAAAACTGTTAGAGAAAACACACAACTCACCTATCAAGGAAAGCCCATTAGATTCACAGCAGACTTTTCAGCACAAACCCTCAAGTCAAGAAGAGCTTGGAGTGTAGTATTTTGAGCCCTGAAAGAAAACAATCTTCACACCCAGACTGATGTACCCAGCATAACTTTCATTCAAATTTAATGGAGAAACAACATACTTCCATGACAAAGAACAACTGAAAAAATTCATGTCCACCAAACCAACCCTAGAAAGAGTACTGAAGGACATACTAGACAGAGATAAAAAAGACTACAATCCCCAAAACAGCAACAGAAAGAAACCAACAGGTAGGATAAGCAATTAAATGAGAGGAAAAGCAGAAAGAAATAACTGGAACATAACATGGCAAAGCCGAGCCAGTACATATCAGTGGTACCCATAAATATAAATGGCCTCAATTCACCTATAAAAAGAGATAGATTGACAGAATAGATCAAGAAACAGGATCCCACAATAAGCTGTATACAGGAAAGACATCTGATCCAAAAGAAAACTCATAGATTAAAAGTCAAAAGATGGAAAACAGTATTTCATGCAACAGGAACCCAGAAAAAAGAAGGGTTATCTATTCTATTTGCAGACAACGTGAATTTCAAACCTAAAATTATTAAAAGAGATAAAGAAGTTCACTACATACTTGTTAGTGGAAAAATTCAAGAAGAAGAACTAACAATTATAAATATATGTGCGCCAAATACAGGAGCACCCAAGTATATAAGACAGATACTAATGGACATGAAAAACCAAATACACAAGAACACAATTATAACAGGAGATATTAACAGCCCATTGTCACAAACAGATACATCAACTAGACAAAAAGTCAGCAAAGAAATAACAGAACTGAATCATACCTGTGAGCAATTGGACTTAGTAGATGTTTACAGAGTGTTCCACCCAACCACATCAGAATACACATTCTTCTCAGCTGCACATGGGATATTCTCCAAAATAGACCATATATTATCCCATATACTTAAAAATAACACATTTTTAAGTAAATGCAAAGGTATTGAAATCATACCATGCATAATATCTGACCATAGTGCACTGAAATTGGAAATTAATGGCAAAAGAAATTGTAAAACCTGCATAAATACATGGAAATTACATAACAACCTTTTGAACAACCAGTGGGTTACAGATGAAATTAAAGAAGAAATAAAGCAATACCTATAATTCAATGAAAATATAGAAACAACATACTGTAATCTATGGAGTGCAATGAAAGTGGTCTTAAGAGGGAAACATGTAGCAACAAACTGTCATATCAAGAAAACAGAACGAGCATGAATAAACAACCTAATGTTCCATCTTAAGCTTCTAGAAAAAGAAGAGCAAGCTAAACCCAAAGCTCATAGAAGAGAGGAAATCATAATGATTAGATCAGAAATCAATGCAATTGAAACTAAAAAAAAAAATGCAAAGAATTAATGAATCAAAAAGCTGGTGTTTTGAGAGAATAAACAAAATTGACAAAGCCCTAGCTAACCTTATCAAGAAAAAGAGAGAAAAAACCCAAATTCAGGCAGTAAGAACTGAAAAGGGGAAATTACTACAGATCCCATGGAAATTCAAAAGATCATGAATATCTACTTTGAAAATCTCTACTCACATAAAGTGGAAAACACAGAGGAAATGGACAGATTTCTAGAAACATATGAACTACCAAAGCTCAACCAAGAAGATATAGCAATTTTGAACAACCCAAAGCAGCTATTGAAATTGAAAATGTAATTACAAACTTACCAACAAAGAAAAGCCCAGGTTCAGATGGATTCACAGATGAATTCTACAAGAAATTTAGAGAAGAGTTGATGCCAGTACCCTTTAAATTCTTCAATGAAATTGAGAAGAAAGCAATCCTCCCTAAATCATTCCTGGAGGCAAGTATTACTCTGATACCAAAACCAGAGGAAGACCCAACCAAGAAGAACTATAGACCAATCTCACTAATGAACATTGATGCAAAGATTCTCTATAAAATACTGGCAAATAGAATTCAGCAAATCATCAAGAAGATTATACATCATGACCAAGTGGGGTTCATTCCAGGAATGCAGGGATGGTTTAACATATGCAAATCAATAAATGTAATGTACCACATCAACAGAGCCAAAAACAAAAACCACATGGTCATCTCAATAGATGTAGAAAAAGCTTTTGACAAGGTCCAACACATGTTCATGATAAAAACCCTTCAGAAACTCGGAATACATGGTGTCTACCTCAACCTTATAAAGGCCATCTATGAAAAATCAACAGCCAACGTTATACTAAATGGACAAAAACTGAAAGCTTTCACTTTAAAATCAGGAACAAGACAAGGATGTCCACTCTCACCACTCCTTTTCAACATAGTTCTGGAAACACTAGCCAGGGCAATCAGCCAAGAGAGAGAAATAAAAGGAATAAAGATAGGAAAGGAAGAAGTTAAATTATCACTATTTGCAGATGACATGATATTCTATATAGAAGACCCAAAAATCTCCATTAAAAGACTACTAGAGGTAATGAACAAATTCAGCAGTGTAGCTGGATACAAAGCCAATGCTCAAAAATCAATAGCATTCCTGTACACAAACAAAAAATTCACTGAGAGAGAAATTATGGAAATATCGCCTTTACAATGACATCTAAAAAAATGAAATACTTAAGAATCAACCTAACTAAAAATGTAAAAGACCTATATGCTGAAAATTATACTATGCTAAAAAAGGAGATTGAAGAGGATATTAGAAACTGGAAGGATATTCCTTGCTCTTGGTTAGGAAGAATTAACAGTGTGAAAATGGCCATACTCCCAAAAGTGTTATACAGATTTAACACAATCCCAATCAAAATATCATTGACATACCTCACAGATCTAGCAAAAACATTCCTAAAATTCATTTGGAAACAGAAGAAACCTAGAATAGCAAAGGCAATTCTGGGCAACAAAAACAAGGCAGGAGGCATCTCAATTCCTGACTTGAATCTATACTACAAAGCCACAGTGATAAAATCAGCATGGTACTGGCAAAGAAATAGACCTGAGGATCAATGGAACAGATTAGAAGATGCAAGCACAACTACAAAGACACTCAGCCACCTGATATTTGACAAAGGGGCTAAATATGTCCACTGGAAGAAGGATAGTCCCTTTAATAAATGGTGTTGGAAATATTGGCTCTCCACATGCCGAAGACTGAAACTAGATCTAAGCCTATCATCACACACAAAACTAAAGTCCAAATGGATCAAAGACCTAAATATTAAAACAGAAACACTAAATCTACTGGAAGACAAGGTAGGTAGAAGTCTTGGAGCCACAGGGG
Source organism: Hydrochoerus hydrochaeris (assembly GCA_004027455.1). Classification (NCBI taxonomy): domain Eukaryota; kingdom Metazoa; phylum Chordata; class Mammalia; order Rodentia; family Hydrochaeridae; genus Hydrochoerus; species Hydrochoerus hydrochaeris. The sequence goes on from PVLA01006573.1 coordinate 21,915, forward strand.
TAGGCAGAGAATTTATGAACAAAACACAAACTGTACAGGAAACACTTCAAAGAATCAATGATTGGGTTCTCATATTATTGAAAAGTTTCTGCACTTCAAAAGAAATCACCGAAAGAGTGAAAAGAAAACCCACAGGGTGGGAAAGAATTTTAGCCAGCAACCCTCAGACAAAGGACTTGTGTCCAGAACATATAAAGAATTGAAAAACATCAAGCCCCCCAAATTCAAAGACCCTCTCCAAAATTGGGCATCTGAGATGAACACACAGTTCTCAGAAGAAGATATACAAATGGCAAATAAATACATGCAGAAATGTTCACCATCACTAGTCATTCAAGAAATGCAAATTAAAACAACATTGAGATTTCACCTCACTTTGGAAAGAATAGCTGCCATCAAGAAATCAACTGATAACAAATGTTGGCAAGGCTGCGGGGAAAAAGGAACACTGCTCCACTGTTGGTGGGAATGTAGACTGGTGCAACCATTATGGAAACCCATATGGAGAATTCTCAGAAGACTAGGATTGGAAGCCCCATTCAATCCAGCTGTTCCCCTCCTGGGTATTTTCCCCAAAGAACTGAAAATTTCATAGCACAGTGATACATGTGCACCTATGTTCATAGCTGCACAATTTGTGATAGCTAAATCCTGGAAACAACCAAGATGCCCATCAACTGCAGAGTGGATGAAAAAGATGTGGCATTTTTATACAATGGAATACTACTCAGCTATAAAAAAGGATGATCTTGAGGCCTTCATAGGTAAATGGAGACAACTTGAGACTATCCTCATTAGTGAAATAAGTAAGAATCATATTTATAAATATCATATTGTGTCTCTAGTGTAAAAAGTAAATAAGAATTATAAGTGTAATAAAACCAAAACATGTAACTGTTATTGTAAAAAAGAGAGGAAAAGAAAGTGCTCTAAGGGATATAACTGCATGTATGCTTGAGTGTGTAAAATAGATGAGCATATTGCTGAATCTTTGTTGGATCTTTGAGAAGAACTGTTTGCAGTCTCACTGTTTGAATATCTACTATGAATCCTTTAACTTTGTAACTTGAACAACTACATCCAAGATGACAATATGTAATTTATAAACTAGTGATTTCTTAGTGGGTTTTCTCTTTTTCTTTCTTTCTCTTAGAATTCTGTATTTTTGCTACTCTTTTTTCTGTTTTGCTTTTTTTTCTTTAAATAAAATTTTTTAAATGTATAATTGCTATTGTAAAAAAGAGGAAAAAGAAAGTGCTATAAAAGATATAACTGCACGTATATTTAAGTGTGTAGGATTGATAGCCATATTTCTAAGTTCTTGTTGGATTGTTGAACAGATCTGTTTGCAGTCTCACTGCTGGAGTGTCCACTTTGTGTGCTTTAATTTTGTAACTTGAACAACTATTTCTAAAAGAACAATATGTAATTTATCAACTAGTGATTTCTTACTGTTTATCTTTTTTTGAAATTCTATAATATTTCTATCCTTTTTCTGTTTTTTCCTCTTTAAATAAAAAAGAAAGAAAAAATGAAGCAGATAATTGGGCAGGACTTGTTTAGTCAAGGGTACAGGTGTCTCTAAATAGGACTTCATGAGATACTGCTGGTTGCTGAGTGGACAGATCTGTATCTAGCCAGTAGAAATTCATCTCGACTTAGAAGTCTGATTACTAGTTCAATACTTATTTCTATTTGCCTTTGTTTTCCACTGTCTGGCCTGTATTTATCATAAAATATGTTTTGCTACTTATTATCGGGGCCCTGTGATTCTGCCCACAAGTAAGATATGGTTAGTTAACGGTCTCATTTCAAATGACAAATCAGAGGTCTGTCTGGAGCCACAGCCTGCTGGCTGTCAATGGTTCTCTCACATGCCCTTGATTGTTCTTTCTGTCTGCTTTGAGTAGACTTCCCTCCTTCAGCTCATAGTGCAGCAATTATTTTGACATCTTGTTATCACACATTCAGTTCACAGGCACAGATTAGAAGAACTATGTCCAAATAAGCCACAGTGCATTTTCTTCATTAAATTGGTTATTAACTTATCCAATTAAAAGTGCCCTTAAACCCACAATGGCCAGACTTATTAAACTGAGTAGGATATGTGTTCCTGGCTGAATCCTAAGAAAAAACAGATTTAAGCTTTACATTTTATTTTTCTGTCTCTTCTTACTTCCAAGAGTTCTCCTTGAAGTCTATGTTCTTCAACTTAGATGACAAGCACATTGTCTTAACAAGCTAAGAGCATGGTTTTAATCTACTCATTTGTCAGACAATGTCATGCAGTTCCATGGTCACAGCTGGAATAACCCTATTGAATGGTTTCAAAAAGGACAGCAGGTTACCAAGAACAGTCTCAAAAACTGTGGCTAAGATAGCATGAATCCACCATCCTAGAATACAAAATATCTTGAAAGTACCCACCCTAGAAAACAAGGGTCATTTTTGAAGTAGGCATTGTAGTGCATACTTGTGATCTCAGCTGCTCAGACTAAAGCAAGAAGATCACAGGTTTGAGGCCAGCCTTGGCAACTTGGCAAAATTCTGTCTAAAAATAATTTTAAAAGTTCTGGGAATACAGCTTAATGATATAGCATTTTATTACTATGCACAAAACTCTAGATTCCAACGTAGAAGCACACACACAACACACATACACACACATACACACACATACACATACACACACACATTAAAAAGATGGGACTTTTTTTCTTGGGGAAGCAATTGTATTGAATGTAGAAGAGTTCTACTAAAACTGCTATTTATTTGGCATTTATATAAATCCCAAATCAGTACCTAATACTTAATGTCTACAATTAAAATCTACAATGTCAGAAGTTCCTAGGCTGATATTCACACAGTGATGACATCACAGCAGCCAAAGCTTTTGTAGAGTTTTCCTATGGTTGTAAAGCATAAAATGCAGTGAAATTGGCTCTGTCTCCAAAGCAACTTGACAGAGTTTAGCATGCATTAGAACATATTGTATTAATAAACTTGGCATTAAGAGTTCATCAATAGGGGCTGGGAATATAGCTCAGTGGCATAGCATCTGCCTGGCAAGGTCAAAAGTTCAATCCCCAGTATATGTGTATATATATATATATATATATATATATATATATATATATCAATACAGACCATTTGGAATGTACAAATATAAATATCTTGATGTAGTAATTCCCATATCAAAACTTTTACAAGATTGGATTTCCTGGCCCAAGGTCATAATACATCTTTGTACCAAGGATAGAAATCCACATAACTAAAATGAATTAATCAAATTCTTTTTGCTGAATGACAGGGACTACTCAAATCACACCTCTGATTGTCCTGGTTCCAGATGGAATCACTGTGGCTCATCTATGGTGATAAAATACTCTCATCTGCTGATGTCAATACTCATTTATTAATCAAATTCAATAAGTAGGCATTCAGGTTCTAAAATAAATGTCTTCCTGTATCATGGACAGACATTAGTCAAAGAATTATATAAATCCCAGGCATGATAAATGCTATAAATGAAAAGTGCATAGTCCTAAAAGACTATAAAATAACCTAAACACAATAGTACTGATATTATGCTGATCAAGTTGAAATAATTCACTTTCAGAGTTCTGTGGAAATAAAGTTTAGTATACACCCAAACATATCTTTAAATTATACATACCTAGATAAAAGGATCACTTTCCTATAGTAATAAGAAATAAATATTGTCTCTGTAAATCTGTATATCAAAGATTTATTAATGAGCTGGGCAAAATGAACTTCACATCTGGAAGCTCTCTAAGGCATCTCTCTTCAAGTAGTGAACTACGATACTTGGACCTTTTGGTGTCAGTATCTCAAAATTGTGACTTCCAAGTCATTGTGACAGTGAAGACCAAGAATGAAAATAAGGGAACAGTCATGACTTGGCTTTTAAATGCTCCATCTCACTGCAAGGTGACAGGTAAAAGTGGAGCAGAACGTGGCTATTCAGGAAATATCTCTGTTATTCTTAGAAAAAGTAGGTTCTTAAACAAGTTGGGGAAATTGTCTGAGGATATTTTCTCACTGATCAAATGGGAAGGGTAATGCAAACTAATAAGTGTTAGAGGACTGATACAATGACTTCATATACACTGTAAGGAGCCATAGCAAAAGCTATTAACTCTTATTTCTGCCACAACTACCAGCAACACCAACACCAAGGAGACAAAAACAGAGTCAGAAACATGATAGGGCTGGATTGATTACCAGTGACATAACACAGCCAGTCTGATTGGACATCTATGACTTGGCTGTGTCCTTGCCCAACATCCCTTAGGCAGAGCAGAGTGGGTGGAAACAGCACTGGAGCAAACCCTAGCCCTCCCCTAATCTCCTGCGAAGTCCAAATTGACTAATGGGTCATTGCACATTTACCCGGTTTTTCTTCTAGGGTGCTCTAAAGTTTTCTGACTGGGTTAACAGAACCTTTTTTTTTTTTTTTTTTTTTTTTTGGTACAGGGGATCAAACTCATGACCTCACACTTGCCAGGCAGGCACTTATGCTGCTGAGCTAAACCCCTGGTACCTAACAGAACAATTTTTTAAAAAAGAAGAAAGAAAAAGGGCCAAATATACCTAGTTACATAAGTACATTCTCATTCTGAATAGTATCATCTTAGGTCACAGAGGAAGTATATTACTTATTTATCTGGCATTATTAGTCCTTGTTTTTTTATTTTGAAGCCAATGGCTCTGATCTAAATTACAGACCCTTTTTTAAAAACCAAAAAACCAATGAAGTATCAATTCCTGGTTATCATTATGACTCCCAGTTGTCTTTGGTAAGATGGAAACTCAGGTGGTTTATTTATTTGAGAAATATTTTATTTATTTATTCTCAAATAAATATACTTAAGCAGTCCTGGGCACGAATATATCTGCTTCATATGTTCACTTTATTGCTTTTTTATTTATTTTTATTTGAAAGAGAATAAAACCAAACAAAATAAAAGAGGAAAAAGCCAATCAAAACAAACCAGTGTAAATAACATAGGACTTCAAAATAATCAGAAATCAACAATGGTTACTGTAATGTCTCCTGCTGTCTTTAAATAGCTGCATAAAACTTCAGACATAGTAAAAATCCAACAAAACAGAACAGAATATAACCAATAAAAACAAAACAATGAATGCAATAAAGGACTTCAAAACAAAGTAATAGTAAATCCAAAATGGCTACCATAATATATCTTGCTATCTTTGAAATAGCTGTCCATGCCACCAGATACAATAAAATCAAACAAAGCAAAACAGGACAAAACCCAACCCAACAAAACAATAAAAATGATATAGGACTTCAAAACAAGACAAAAGGAAATCAACAATGGCCACCACCCTCAGAAAGAGATTCCCCCCTAGATGCTACACTGCATATTGCCATCCTCTGAACAAATGATCAGACCACTGGTTTTAGATCTGCAAAGTCAGTGAAACACTAAACATTACAAGCACTAAATTGTATTCCACCTCAATAGGCATCATCCCAGACTGTGTTTCTCCAGATCAGTAAGTTGCTTACAGGGGAAGAGAGGGTCTATTACCTTGATTGTGGTGATAGTGTCATAACTGTTTACATATGTCCAAATTTATCAAACTGTACACATATGTGCAGGTACTGCAAATCACTTATACCCCAATAAAACTTTTAAGACTAGCCTTTGATGAAAATCAAGGCAAAGAAACTCATATTCTTTCCTTCTATTAGTAACCACATATTTGTTAATGTTTCTATAATGCAACACTTTTAGAGGAATGCTTGATTTCCATTTTACAGGTAAAAACCAGGAGTCTCAAAATCATATTCAAGTCACACAGACAGAAACTTGAAAATAGTGTTTACGAATTAGTATTTTTGAGTTCAGAAACTTTTATGCCCTTTCCTCCAGACCATGTAAGCCACATGTTTCTCACTGACATATATAGTTGGTGATTAATAAGTGTACCTTGAGTTGAATTGTATTGCTGGATTTTACAAAGAGTTAAAGTCAAATGGCTATCTACCCAGGATATACAATAGTTAACTTGTATTGATAAATTAACTATGTGCCTGGAACTGAATCAAATTAGCCCTTTTTATTCATCTCAACAATTGTCATGACTTTCCTTTGACATAACTACAAATTTGACCCTCATTTTAAAGATGAAGTAGATGAAATACAATTGGCTTAAAAACTTCTCCAACATGTTGAGTGAATTCTGCTGCTCTGTCTTTTAATTTACTGATTCTATCTTCTACTATCTCCACTCTCCTACTTGGCTTGCCAGTAAGCTTTCACTTGGGTAAAGAAATGTTTAGTTCCATAATTGCATGTGATTTGGGTATAGATAGATAGAGGACAGATATACATATATATTGTATTTCTTTGCTAAGTGTCTTAGTTACTTTTTACTCATCACTGAGACAAAATACCTGATGCCCAAAGTTGGGAAAGGAAAGGTTTATTTCTTACAGTTTTTGGAGGTTTCAGTCCATACTCAGTTGGCTCCAAGGCAGGGTGGCATGGCGGGGCCGCAATTCATGGCAGCTTCAAACAGCAAGCCAAAACCAGCAAGAGAGAGAGACACACCTTCTTCCTGCCATTACATGACACCCTGGCTCCACCCCTAGGCCAGTGTAGCACTCACATCTCCAATCCAAGGGCTAGATGATGAACCAATCACAAATGCATAAGGCAAAGGCATGAGGCTTGGGGGCCACTGACATAAACCATGACACTAAGATTTCCTAATTTTGCTTTTGCTTCAAGGTAATGTATTTATTTTCATTTCTGGAACACTTTTTAAAATTTTTATTTTAAAGAGAATAAAACCAAACAGAATGAAACAATAAAGCCAATCAAAATAAAACAATGGGAGTGATACAGGACTTCCAAACAAGATAATAGGAAATCAACAATGGCTACCATAATATATCCTGTCATCTTCAAAACAGCTGCCCATACCATCAGATATAATAAAATATAATACAACAAAATAGAATAAAGCCAAACCAAACAAAACAATGAAAACATACAGGACTTCAAAGAAAGGAAATTAACAATGGCTACCATCTTCTCCTGTTAGACATTTCTTCTCCTTTCACCTTCACAATACATACTGCACATTTTGGATCCCACTACCTTTTTCCATTTTTTGTATCATAAGACAACACGATGTTCACCAATATGAGTCCAAACCATTTCACTCATGATCTCAAGTTGCATCCATTTGCTACAAAAGCCTTGAGGTTATCCTGCTTTATAGGTGAGTAGCTTTCCACTGGACAAAAATACCATATCTTTCCTACTCATTCTGTGGTTGATGGGAAAGCTACCTCTGCTTTTTTCCTGGGTCCCCATCACATGGAGGGTTGTCTTGTCTCCTCTGACCTTCAGTCCACAAATTTTCTTTTGAGCGAAACATGTTTTTTGTATTCAGCATATTGATGGAGCCTATCTCCCAACCCACTCTGCCTATGCTTCTTTTTATTGGTGAACTGAGGCCAACTACATTAATGGTTATAAGCAACATGCATTGGCTCATCTCTACCATGCTATCCTTCTGCCATTGTTCCCCCACTTTTTCTCTCCATTTAGTTGTCTGCCCAGCTCAGCGATCCCCCTCTGCTACTGTTTCTGGAAACATGGTCATCTTTATCTCTCTAGAATATCCTTCAGCACTCTTTGTAGGGTTAGTTTGATGATCATGAATTCCTTCAGTTGTTCTTTATCATGAAAGTATCTTACTCCTCCATTAATTTTGAAAGATAGTTTTGCAGCATACCTCAATCTGGGTTGGAAGTTGTTTCCTTTCAGGACTTGAAATACCTCATTTTCCAATCTCTCCTTAACTTGATGGCTTGTATTGAGAAGTCTGTCAAGGTTCTGATTGGTTTTCTTTTATAGGTGATGTTTCTTTTTTCTAACAGCCTTTAATAGACCATTCTTGTCCTGAATTTCTGGGATCTTGAATATTATATAACTGGGTATAGATTTATTTGGGTCATGGCTAGTTGGAGTCCTATATGCCTCACTTATCTGCATATCAGGTCATTTTCTATGCTTGGGAAATTTCCTTCTATTATTTCTGTAAATGGTCTTTTTATGTCACTTGTGTTGACCCCCCTGCTTTTTCACTGACACTTTTCAATCACTCCTAAATTATTTTTCTTTGCATCATCTTGCATCTGTTGAATTGTTATTTCCATGTTTCTTGTTATTTTTAAAGGTCTTTCCTTTTGTGATTGCTAGCTGCAATCCTGTCTTTAAGATCTGAAAGTCTATATTCAGTTATTTTCAAGCAGTTTTGTCAGCTTTCAATGGAATTTTTAATTTGCTGAATATCTCTGAGTCTGTTTCATGCATTGTAGTTCTTTTTTATTGTTCATTCAAGGTTTCCATCATTTTCCAATGTTCTTCTTTTTTATTTATGTCTTCCTAAGATATGTTTAGCACTTCTTATATTATGTTTGTCATTTATTCTTTTACCTGAGATAATACTTCTGATCTAATTTCTTTTTATAGCCTCATGAAGTTGTTTCTTTACTTTGGTTGCTATCCTTTCAGAAATTTCAGGTGTGTTACTTCCAATTTCTTCTGTTTCTATATCTCCTAGACTCGTTCTATGTGGGCTGGAGGTCTGAGATTGCCTTTGGCTGCTTCATTGTGACATTTCCTGGGTACCTCTGGACAAGTGAGTTGTAGGGTCCCAGGCACTTCCTGCCCTGGCTGCCTATCTTCAGTATAGGAGAATGGGTCAGGCACCTGGGTTCCTCCTATCCAAGGTTCCCAGGGAGGCAGTGGGGTGCAGGGCTGGCTTCTCCGGACATGAGGCTCCAGACACAAAGCCTCCCCCAATGGCAGCAGATGTATGGGAACTTGATTGGCTGCTTCTCTCCACTGGCATTGGCTACCAGTCCCTGATGGCATCTGGCAGGCTCATAGATATGTTTATGTTCAGTTTCTTCTTCTTGTGTTTACAGTTCTGTGATAACGTCTGTCTTTCATCCCAGAGATATGCTGGGTATGGATCTGCTCTTGGCCTCTGGATGTGGGAGCTGGAACAGGTCTGTCAGTGGAGTTCTCCAGGGTACAACTGCTGTCTCTTTGCCGCTGCTTCAGATGCTTCCACATTATTGGCCTCATTGATTACTTTGTTCTCCAGAGGTATGTGTGTGTGTCTGTGCTGGGCTGTTGTCCTGGGTCTTGGGGTTCCCATCGTATTACTCTCTTCTAACCAGCCCACCCTCCAGAATGCAATGGGTGAGGTCTGGATTACAAACTCATTGTCTTCCAACCAGCCCACCCTCCAGGATGTAATGGAGGGGGGCAGAATATGGACGCACTCTCTTCCAGCTGGCATGCCTTCTGGGATGTGATCGCTGGAACATTTTTATAATGATTATTTTAGTATTTTTTTAACAGTAGAAAAATTTATTGGAGAAAAAGAATGGGGAATAGGAAAGGGGAAATGGGGAATTGGAATAGCTCCTGAAAGACAGCAGGACTCCCAAATGGGTTGCCTTATTTTAGTATTCTTGTCAGATTATTTCAAAATCTGATTCACCTCAGGATTGGCATCTGTTGATTTCTTTTTCTAATTCATATTGTAATTTTCCTAGGTCTTAGTATGACAAGTGACTTTCTCTCATGCCTTGGGAATTTTGGATGTTATTTTGTGAGGCTCTGGATCTTGTCCAATCTTTTAGCTGACAGTTCCCTTGGCAAAAGTAATACAAGAGCTGGTTGAATGTGTATCTTTAAGCTCCCACTAAGCCCTGAAAATACCACCTGGATAAGAGTCAGGCTTACAGGATATCTCTAGTTCCTATGTTACTCCCCTTTCTGCTCTGTTAACAGGTCATAGTGAAAGTGGGACACCAACTCCCACACCACTGGCCTCTGCTGTCGGCAGAGAGGGAGAGGACAGAAAGCAGAGGGCCGTTTTTTCACAACTAGACAGGATGGGGGGCTCCTTACTCAGCAAACCCCACTGACACCAGCGAAAACTGCAGTGCTAACTTCAGCCTGCACCTCCCCATTAAGTCCCATTGCTGGTGAAATAGGATAGAGACTAGACCACTACCAGATCTTAGTGACACTACCTTGGCAGGAGAAGTGCCCTGTTTCTTTGAACTATCAGCTGTTCCCTTTGTCCTGCAAACACCACCAAGTGGAAAAATTGGAGTAAGACCTGCTTCTGTTTTGCCCAAGACATAAAGACTAGCGTTTTGTTGATACTCCCCTACAGGATTATCAACACTCTTTGCCCATGTCCATCCAGCAAAGTGAGAAGAGGGAAAGGAAGGCATTTTTTTCTCTTGGTGCTTGGCATTTGACCAGAATAGGACAGATATTGGCAAAATGTTTTGGAGTCCTTTTCTAAGGGAAACAAGACTTTCTCAGAGCCTTTTGTGTCTGTGCCTATTTGAGGTTCTTGTGTAAAGATTTCTGAACCAGTTTTGCATTATATGTAGACAAAAATGAGGTTGCCCAGAAACGCACCACGTGTCACTCCTCAAATTGAAGAGACCTAACCAACCTGTTCTTTTATCTTTTCAGAGACTTCCTACACTTACTAACTGTATCATGGCAGAAACTTTCAATTATAAGGGGAACAGCCTAGGAGGAATGGAGCTATTCTGTCTACAGAGACACAGAATTATTCAGGGAATTATGGCTTGTATCTAGATGTATTCCAAAACCTCATGCAGTCATATGTAGGGCTTTGTGGAGATGGCTAGTTCTAGTGTATATGATGATTAAGAATGTGATTCTGGGATTAATCGTCCTATGCTAGCATAAAAGGTCCCCCACCATGGGTGTGAGTGCTACCCTTAGGGTGAGAGCCCTGGTAGAATATAAGGGACAGAAAAAGGGTTGCTGTTGTCAGTTGCTGCTTGTACTCCACTACTTTGCTGCTTTCCTGCTTTCTGCCTGCCCTAAACCATTTCTCCTCTGAGATGCTTCTCTGTCATGCCACCCTGCCTTAGAGCCAGCTGATTATGGGCTAAAACCTCTATGAACTGTGAGCCAAAGTAGATCTTTCCTCCATTAAATTTGGTTGTTGGGTATTTTGTCTCAGCAATGAAAAAAGTACCTAAGGCATGGGGCTTATAAATTCATAAATGGTGAGGCCAGAATTTGAACCTAGGAAACCTAGTCACAGAAGCTATTTTCATTATAAAGCTAGCACTATAATAAAAGTAAGTATATTTGTTATCTAGGGCTGCCTTAATAAAATGCTACAGAATGGGTGGATTAAACAACAAACACTTATTTCCCACAGCTCTGGAGGCTACAACTACACAATCAAGTTGTCATCAGGGTTGGGTTCTCCTTAGTCTTTTCTTCTTGACTTGTAGATAACTATTTTTTTAACTATGCCTTCACCTAATCTTCTTTCTGTGTACTCAGATTTTCTCCTTTACAAACCTAACCCTATCAGACTATGACTTAAATTAATAGCTTTATTTTTAACTAATTTACCCCTTTAAAGACCCTATCTCCAAGTATAGCCTCCCTTTGAGCTACCAGGGGTTAGGATTTCCACATATTAATTTTTGGATGACACAATTCAGCCCATAGCAATATGCTATACAGAAAAATAATGTATAAAATACTATCTTACATTAAAGTTTTATTTTAGATATATATTACACAGAGTCTTCTGAATAATGTATATACACTTAATGAAAAGAAAAATAGTGTGATGTTTTTTCAGCAGATGGTGTTACCATACAAGGGACCCTGGAGGATGTCGTATATCACAGACAACCCACTACAATGCCAACCCTTACAGAAGAAATTGAAAATGCATGTGCAGCAATTTCAGTGACCAAGGTTACCTAAATAGCACTTCACCATACTAATAAATGTCTGAAAGCTAATGGCCACCACTTGTAACTGGAGAGGACAAAGGTAACTTGTATTAATCTCATGATCTCTCCATAATTTTAGTATTAAAATATTTATACAGGTTTTTCTTTTCCTGAAGTATGTATGCATTTTTGGCAGAGTCTGTATACTGTATAAGAAAATGGAATGAATGTATACATTTGGCATTAGAATGAATTTACCAATTTTCATGTTAACCACAATTAACACTCACCTCTTTGGCCATTCTGTCTAATAATAAGCAGCCACAGATTATAGTGTATTCCAAGTGTGGAAAGGGAAGAAGCCAATGCACAACCTCCTCCCCCATACTGCTCTGATTGAAGGGCAGGAGCAACATTGGTTAAGCTTCCCTATTGCTGAAAAGACAATCCCTGGTGTAAGTTCTGGCCTCCTACCCAAGAGTCTACTGGAGACAGTCAGTGCCTCTTAGTTGCTCTTTGGAGCAAGTGGTAAGACCAGCCCAAGTTCTGGTGCTCCGTTCTTGTAGTTATTCCCAACCTTATATCACCTGCATTATGGCTGCATCCAACAACGTGGAAGAATCTCAGCAATGTAGCATTAAATTTAATAAGTTCCAAAACACTACACACAGCATGTTATTCTTTTTATAAAGTAAAAAACAAATGAAAGTGCATATACTTATTGGAAACAATATCTAGATGCAATAAACTACATAATATAAGAAAAACAGAGAATAATGAGATGGGATTCAGAATGAGATGGGATTCTCTATTGAGGGAATGGAGGCACAGAATAAATTAGATTTAGTAACCAACAAGTTTGCAGGTTTGGTTTTTGGTGTTGAACTCAAACATACATTATTTAAAATAACAAAATGATATAAATAATTAAATAAATGAGAAAAAGGAGACACTGGATTAAGATTGCCTTAGTTTTTTTATTAGCACGTTTGCAGCACATGAAGTTTACATTCAACTTAGGAGTATGTACCTGTACATGACACATCTTGAGTTTTTATTCCCCTTCCTCTTCTTACCCAGCTCCCTCCCTCCATTTCTAGCTTCCCTTTCCTCATTTGCATTATTATTTTTCTTTTACTTCATGCTTATGACATATAGTTTTTACATTCATTGTGGATATTTGGTACATGAACATGACACATCTTAGATCTCTTTATATTAGCAAAGATTTAGGATTATTCATTACTTTATCCTCTCTTGTTCTTTCAATTAAAAAAATCACGTTTTTCCAAAAGGATGATAATTTTTCTGTTAAAGTACTTTTATTTTGTAACTGCTCAAGCTGAAAAATAGCAGATCAGCGCATCTACTTAAGAACGTTTTCCAAGTTAGACACTCCTAGAGGCTGAGAGTGTAGCTCAGTGATGGAGAACTTGCTAAGCAAGCAGAAAGTCCTGGGTTCCAAACTGTTAACTACTGGTACTTTAAAAAAACAAAAAAAAAGTTTCTATATATTGTATGCTGAACTCTAAAGCAATCTTAGAAGCTGTCCTGCCTCCAATGACTTTGTAATTTATTACATGTATACTTTGTTATTACATTCACCATCAAAAACTTCACTTTTACCATATTAGGCTTCAAAAATATTTACTGTTTCACTCTTGTTTACCAAATCTAAATCCCTTGCACACTTTTCAAAGTCCTCTACAACCTGGTACTACCCAGATTCAAATTTATCTTTCACCTCTCCTGTAGGCATATCCAATATAACCACACCCATTTCCTCCCACCACCAAATGTGAAGTTTTTGTTTGTTTGTATTTTGTACTGGGGCTCAAACTCACAACCTTGCACTTGTCAGGCACTTATGCCACTGAGCTAAATCCCTGGCCCCCCAAATGTGAAGTTTATTTCTTCTCCCTCATATGTTTATAATTTGGATTATGCTGGGATCATTAGCCTGCTATTCCTCCCTAGGAACAAATGCTCCCATTTTGTCCCAAGGACCTCAGCTCCTGTGGGTAGCATAACAACCACCCACTACCAATTCTATTCGACTAGGCAGGGGGGCCTCTCTAATCCACACTAAACTGGGGAGGACTGACCCTGTAATTCTAAACTATACCTTGGGGTTTGCGGCAGAAAAATAAGTTGAAAAAAAGAAAAAAGAAAAAAAAAGCAGAGAAGGCTAACATTCAGAGAGAGCAAAGCAGGCACAACCAAACAGAAACAAGCAGAATTGAGGGCTGGACAGAAGGGTCTGGTGGTCACAGAAATCTTGCCTCCAATTCCTGAATCCTGACTAAACTCTTGTGCTTGAGTTTTGAGGCCCCACAGTACTAGCAAATACATTTCACCTCTTTCAATTCAGCTACTTTATTTGTTTTACTTTGTTGTTTGTTTGTTTGTGTTTGTTTTTATTTTTTGAGGTGGGGTCTCACTATATAGTTCAGGCCAAACTTGAACTCCCCGTGTATCCCAGGCTGGTTTCAAACTCATGGTGATCCTCCTGCCTCAGTCTCCTGAGTGTTGGGCTAACAGGCATGAACCATTAAGTCTGGCAGTTTAGCTGCTTTAAATAAGGTTTCTGTTACCTTCACCCAAAAGAAACAGCCTTCTTCAGAATCTGTTCTCTGTGGAATTGACTTAAACTGCCCATTATTTTCCACCTTCCTGAGCCCTTTTCCATCCAGACTGCTAACCACAGAAGGAATATGACAAAGGTGATACCTGTTTTTCATAGTTCAGTCCACTTTTACTGAGAGCCCCATGGTGCTGGGTACTAGAGATCAAATGCCATCCCAGAAAAAGAAAAAAGCATTAGAGTGCTGTTGCTCTCCACCAGCACTGGAGAGGGAAGAGATGACATTCAACCATTGACTGAGTCACCCTCACTTTGATGTTCCCCAGTTTACCCCTGGTTTCCAGAATGCATGTTTCCAACATTTCTAGAACCACATTTCTTTGTCTCTGGATTCACATTTGTTATTAAAAGAGAAAGGTTGAAGGTTATATTTTAATGCATTCACCTATTGGGCAAAACGGAAAAAACATCAACTCCTATTCTTATCTTATCATAGGGAATTCAAATTTTCAAACTTTAAAGAATGAACTATCTCCTCAGTATCTTGTTTCAGAGAACAAAGCACTTGAACCCCTACCAATAGCTGCTTTGGCTATTTTTTACTTCAAATTTGCACACTGATATAACCTACTTCCTTTTCCTTCAATGGTGCATTTCATGGAGGAATAAAAATTCTGAGCACGTTTTTAAATATTTAAAATAAATTAGTTAATTATTCACTCTGTGACCAGTGCTAGGATTTTGCATTTCCTCCAACCTGGGTTTCACAGATAACATTGTGTCTGGTGTCCCAAGCCACACTGGAACCATAAAGAAATGTTTCAGGTTACTTTGCACCAAATCTACAAAGTGCACATATTTTTGCCTGCCAAGCATGTGAGCCTTTGAAAGAGTCCCTTTTTACAGAGCTGTGAGTTATGCGGTACACCGTGCTATTTTACCACACAAAATAAACAGTTGT
Source organism: Hydrochoerus hydrochaeris (assembly GCA_004027455.1). Classification (NCBI taxonomy): domain Eukaryota; kingdom Metazoa; phylum Chordata; class Mammalia; order Rodentia; family Hydrochaeridae; genus Hydrochoerus; species Hydrochoerus hydrochaeris. Next base: position 37,296 of record PVLA01006573.1, read on the forward strand.
GGTAAATGGTTAGCAAGCAGATACTGCAGGTCCCAGTGAAAAACTACAATCGAAGGTCAAACCTAGTCTCTGGCCATTCCCAGGGTCTCTCCCTGTAGACCAATTAAACCACACATTCAGATACTGGCAGTCTTTCTTGTTTCCAGAACCACAGGCCCAATTACCCGGCTCCACACAGCTACATTTTATAGCTAAAGTGATTTACAGCCAATGTTTTCCTTGCACAGTACGTGTTCCTCTTTGTTAAACAAAAGTTCACAGGGAAGAGCTGCAACCAAGGAAGGGAAAAAAGGAAAACATGCATGCAAAAAGACCTAACTCAGAAAGCCAAATGCAAATGAAAGAAAAAATAGCAGTCTTTGGATTTCAGCCCCTATTCTTTTGGTTCAGTGCCAAATGTGTATTTAGAGACACCGTGAAATATCACCAATTCAGAATTTATTTTTTGCCTTTGTTGGAAGAGTTGTTCTGCTATAGGGCTTGTTGAATAATAAACCTAATTCAGTTATGGAGGGACAAAACACTACCAGTCAATCTATTTTGCTTTATTAATGACTGAGGCACACTGACTTGCAGAAACTCTTTGCATTGTTTAAAACTCACCGGTTAACAATATTCAATGAAGGATGGGAAATAGACCTCTAAATTTAATGTGGATCTAGATGGAGCCTCAAGTGTTTTCTCACCAACTGCTCAGGTTTTATTCACTCCAACAGATTTGGCCTGTCTGGTAAAGAAAGAAGATATCCATCTCACTGATATGATTACCCAGAGTACAAAATCATTCTTTCCTGACTTGCATCTTTCAATTGACTTTTTAATTAATAAACTACAAAGCATAAAAAAGGAAACTAATTCAAAATGTGGAAAATGTGGTACACATTTTACTGTTGCAAATCTTTATCCTCAGTTGTTTTCAGTGGGGAGGAAGAGGATTCTACCTCCAGGGATCATTTAGCAATATCTAGACCTACCGTCGGTTGTCAGGCTAGGATGAAGAATTCTGTTAGTGTCCAGTAGGCAAAGGCCAGAGGTTTGGTTAAATATCCTACAGTGTTCAAGACAAGTTCCCACAGCAAAGAATTATAAAGACAAAATATCACTGGAGTGGTGATTGAGCAACCCTGTTTTATACATTTATATGAATTAATTATCAGAGCCTTTTAAAAGTTCAGCTAACTAAAAACAGGTTTCAATAAGATTTTATCTCCTGTGAACAAGGTACTAGGGTGAGTGGGAATTAAGAAAAGGGCAGGGAATCCCTCAGGGGGAGAGAAGAAAACTGAAAGAGCAGACAATGGATCTGATCACAACCTTTGCTGTATTTCAACTAGTCCTAAAAACCAATTACTTACCAGAACCTTAGTAATAATCTGCGTTGTTACTTTGTCCTAAAAGAAATCACTTGGCTCTAAGCCTCTTCCAGTAGGTATTATAACTCTTCATTAATATCTTCTTTACATAAGAGAACAAATTTCTCTTCTTTCTAACTCGACTTCATGGGGCTTCTTTTTGGACACTTGAATCTTAGAGCTCCACTTTTGTTACACAAGAGAGAAAATAGGCCTTGTCTATAACAACTCTTGTATATTATATTGCCAAGTTGATTTTATCTTATTCACCAAAATTTTTTCATTTTTAAATTTCTTTTCATTTTAAAGGAAAAAAAAACAATGAAATCAAGTTTCAATATAGGAAATTTTGCAATTTTTTTATTCATGAAACAGCAGTCATATGACAAAGATATCAGCAATTTAATCAAGAATTCACATGATATAACCAGTCCTGTCCTCTTTAGTTCTTTAAAAAGTCTTGATACAGATATCTACCTTTCATAGCAGCATTTCTCATCTTATTTCCTAGTAGTTTTTTATAGGTTCCCCCCAAAACTCCAGTGGTTAAATAAGTTAGTAATTACACTAAAATGAGTAACAGTGCTGTCTCTGATCTAGTACTGAATGACTTGCTAAGTATTATATTGTTTCCTTCCACATTAAGTTTATAATGTAGGACTTGTTATTTTCATTTCATGAAATATACAGAGGATTTCTCACCACACAGGGAAGTATTGATAGTTTACTAGGTAATAGTGAACCTGGGACTTGAGTCCATGTTTTTCTGTGCTCAGACCCAGTGCTCTTATTTATTGTGTTCCGCCACTGGGCTAAGCAAAGTTCATCAAAAATTATTTATTGCAAAATCTCTCAGATCATTTGTCTTTGCCTATTCCTGCTGCTATTACAAAGTCTGGTCTCAGATTATGGTGAGAGAAGATTCAGGATCTGGAGAGGGCCTGTTCCCAAGATGTCATTTTCTCAAGGCATCATTCCTTAGAAGAAAAAGGGGGAAGAAACTAATGTCATATGCTCACATGATCAAAGAGATGGAAGTACAGAAGGAGTGAACAGTTTCTGGAACCTCTTTTATAAGGTCGCCAATCCCATTCTCGAGGTTTCCACATCATATGTTGATTACTTCCTAAGGGCCTATCTCTGAAGACTTAATCACATTAGTAAGATTCAACATATGAATGGAGAGGGATATTCAGATCACAGGTCCCTTTCATAAACTATCTCTAACTCTAAACTCTAGAACTCATTTTCCAAACTTTTTTCCTGTGCATTCTTTTTGCCACAAAGGATCCTTCATGAGTGTTCCACAAGACTTGCTCAGAAACACACCACACTCCCTACTTGAAATGAGTTGGTCAGAAAGAGAGGTGGAGAGCCCCTGACACTTGCTCATTGTGCACTGTGTACCCCATGAACTGAAGAGAAGGTGCAAGTCCTAAGAGCAGAGGCAAAAAAGCTTCAGGCTTTTTGTGAATCTCTTTTAGAAATTAAACTGAGTACAATTTTCTCCTTGTAAGCCTCACATTGAAATCTTTACCAATGAATAGCTGGAGAGTATTAAAAGCTGTGTGAATACTTTCTTTCTTGCTAGAACAAAAAAACATTAGAATAAATTGCCAAAGGAGATTCAGTGACTTACAAAGTGACCTGCCTCATGAGCATTTTGGTCTGCTGCAAGATTTGTTCTTAAAGACCAAAATGAAGTGTTACTGGTAAATGCATTTCCACATTTCTATAATAACATCATTAGCTTTTTATGCTTTTGAAAACTTTCTTGTGTATTCTTTACTTTTGTAGTCAATATTTAATTGGAGGCATAACTCTGGGAAGAATGAGAGTCTGGGAAACAAGTAAAGCCAAGTAAAGAGCACTGCATCCCACAGGTCACATATACTTTAGAGAAACCAATAGGATAAACAGTTAGCAAAATAAAACCAGATGTGAATTTGGTATGATTATACCATCCCTTCCAATATGAACAGCACATTCAAATTCACTTTTTTTTTTTCTTGGAATCAGTTGCATCACTGAATTCTTTCAAACAAATGCAAGCAGCCCTTCCCTGAAAGAATTACATGAAGCTCACACATGAATTTTGAAAATTCATTTGCATTTGAATGATGCAAATTGTAATTTAGTATAATAAAATCCACATCAAGGAGAAGAAATTATGTGAGCAACTTGACTTCCAGTCAACTCTACTCCTGGCTGAAATCTTGACATGTTAACTTGAACCTACATGTGCTATCAAAAATATTTTTTAGTATCATAAGAGATACTCTTCCTGTCTTTGTGACACCTGTCTGCCTGGGAGGAAATCATGTGTTCAACACATTTGGTTATTTCCACTTCAAGCATCTCAAGAATCTCTATGAACAATGATACTTGAGTGTTGGTCTTCTTTGGTACCATAGATACGTCTTTATGGTGCCACATTTAGAGAGAATCTCTCTGAACCACCGTATTCTCTCTTGAATAGTGGCCCACCCTCATGCTGCAATGTGTACTCCCTTGCCTACTTTTACTTGACCAAATTCACTCTGCAGAGCCAATTTCTTTTCCTATCTTTAGTAAAACTTTGCTACAAAAAAAAAAAAGAGCAAACTCTCTAACATGTATTCAGGTTCTGATTAAGATTTCACACAGTAGCAAATTTGTATTATAAAAAATAGTCTCCTTGCTGGAAAAATAATAATTATAATTTGACTATCAGACTACAAATAACTATAAATATATTTTCTTATTCTGAAATACAGACAAGATAACATAGTTGAAGGTGTCTAGTCATTCCTTAGACAGTTTAACTCATGTAATTTCTAAAGCTGAATATTATGACACAGGGAGATGAGGGACTAAGTTTTTGCAATTTGGGGAGAACAAGGAGGGGAAATATCATCTCTCTTCACTGCACATTGTTACTATAGCATAGTATTCACTGTCTCCTTGAAACTTAGCCTGCATTTTTTCAAGGCACTTTCACAAAATCATAAGCTTTTAAATTTCAAAGAATTGTATGAGTCATCTAGTGCCACATTCTGCCTTTTGCAATCAGAAATTGTTTTTACCTGATGTATATAGTAAGGCTACACTAGTAGGGAGGCAATTTAAACTGCAGGTAGTTGCCTCTTCTGTGAGTTTCTACCCTTGGAAAGTACTTCCATCAACTTCCACAATGATCCTCAGCACCATCAGGAGCAACACAAACTAAATCTGGTCCTTGTTACAAAATACTGGAAATTGTGCTATCCCACTCCTGAAAGGATCTGCTTCTTTTAGCAAAACATTCCTCACCCACTCAGCCATGTGACGAGTGCAGAGAATCCAGCATCCTTTCCTCCTCTGCCTCTCCTTCACAACCTCTTCTTCCTTGCCCACCATTTCAAGTTTGGGTGATCTCGCTTTCCTTCCTCACCTCTCTTCTCTTCTCAAACCACACACTTTCAAGTGTCACACAGGTTCTTAATTTCCATATATAGATTCCTCTTTTGAGTTCAATACCTAACTGAAGCAACCATATGCATTTATCAGAGGCATGTCCTCTGCATTCTTTATCCCAAATAATGATGTTTATTGTCATCCAAGGATATATTTTAAAGTCATCATAAATTCTCTTTTCTTCAGTACAAGCCTTCCAATAAATATACTTCCTAAACATTCTCAAAATCTCTTCCTTCTTCCCCATGTCCCTCCATAGGCTTCAATCCAGGACATTATCATTTGTTCCAGGGACTATTGTGACCCTGTTTAGGCTCCCCAGCTCCAGTCTCACCTCTCTCTTCCCCTATAGGCAGAAGATCTTCCCAAAGCACAGATATGTCCATGTCCCTCCCATTTTAATCACATTCAAAGGCGCTGCATACAACTAACCACTCTTCCCTATTATGTAAAGACATCCACACTAGTCATGTTTGGTAGACAAAACATGCAAACAATTTGTCTTCTTTTTCATTAAAAGTTTGAGTTAAATAAAAGAAGCAGTAGCAGAAAAGGAAGAACTGCAGTGTCACAAACATTTCCACACAGCTCATCAGTTCTAGACTATTAGTTGATTATAAACATATAGAGAAAACTACACCATAAGGTGAGGATTTAAAAGGTCCCATAAAACGTTGGTTTATTTAAGTAAGACATTCTCCAAGCCCTCATACGTGGGTAAAATCAAATAATATGTTCTGAGTTTCTTTTGAGTTTTTAAGAAAGAAGTTAACCTTCCATTTCCACCATTGTTAATGCCTCTACATTATTTTATGGCTGTCTAGGCACTCGAATGATTGGGGTTTCCAATACAATTACCATGTAAAGATAAATACACTGAAGAGAGAAGTATGAAACAGACCGTGATTCAGTAACAGAAACAAAATCCTTTGTAACACTTTTTAATGAGGCCAAGTAATTTCTGTATCAGATGAACTGTATCTATCATGAATAGCATCACACTTCAAGAGGAATGGATTCTGTTAGTCTTTAGTCACTTTTATGGAACAAAACAATGATTCACTAATATATTCTTAAACTCTTAAACAAACTTTCCTTTTCTGGCTCTTGTGATTTTCAATAAATAAGCAATAAGAGACACAGCATTAGATTTTTTAAAGATGTCATGCACTGGACACAGTAAAAGTCAGCAATGTATCTGAAACATTTTCAGATACTCCCTGATTTTTTTTGACACAAATATATATATGTCTTTTTAGACAGGGTTTCACTATACAGTCCAGGCTGGCCTTGAACTCACAGAGATCCTTCTGCCTTGGCCTCCCAAATGCTGGGATTACAGGCTATAATATATTCTTATTTGTAAGGGGGTATAGTTTTAAAATAAAACTTTCTTTTTGAAGATACTGAACTTTGAAGAATAAATTTTTTTTAAAAAAAAACTATAAATAATAAGTAACAAATCATTCAAATTAGGTCCTAGACCTGAGGTCTTACTTCTATCATCTCACAGCACTGACACATTCTCTAGGAACATAACCATTACTCTCACATGTTTATAAGTGTGAATCTACCTGTGAAGCAGTGTTTTCTTCTTCTATTTCCAAAAAACCAAAGATGTTTTGATTCAGATTTGCCGTTTTCATGCTTGAAACCTTATCAAGACACCAGTGCAAATCTACAAAGCCACAGTTTCATGTTGCCACCAGCTCCTGCATTAATTTATCTTCATCTGATGTAAGTTTTAAAATAATCTTTTTCAATGGGTCTACTAATAACATTATAGAACTTGAACTTTTATGCTTCTGTGAAAAATCAAACAGAGCACACATTTTTCTGGTCAGATTACACATATCACTGTCTATATGCAATTTTGATTTTGACGGGTCAAAATAATATCGAAAAATGAGATCTGATTCTTTGTTTTAAAAAGTAGAAACTTTTCACTTGTTTGTAGTCTACCTTCTACCTAAAACTATTTTTTATCTTTTGCTGGAAATTAGATACCATTACAGACATAACAGAAAACTTAAAAACTTAAAAAGAATAAAATGACCAAAGGGAAGATTTGCTTAAGTAAGACATTTGAACGTCAATCCTCCCCCAAATGCAACAAGTGAGGACAGTATCTCTCTGTGAAAGGTTTAAAAAAAAATGTTAATGAAAAAAACAAGAACAAGGAGATAAATTAACAAACAATTAACCACTAGAATGTTAATAAAGTAGGAAAGGAAGTGATAAAAATAATTAAACCATTTCTCCAAGACAAAGAAATAACAGTACATCATAAGTCAAGAATTTCTATATTTGTTGTAATGCACATTTTGTCCTATTTTTTAATTCATATAGAACATAAACATTTTTAAAGACCTCAAAACACCACTGATTTTGGATATTTTATTTAACTTTACCCTTTTAACAAGATCTATAGTCACTGATCAAAGATTCATCTCTTTATTTCAGCTCTTGGTTTAAGAGTCCTATTACTACATATGTCAACCCAGGGCTATCTAGAGCATTAACTGAAAATGTCAGAAGTGTAATTCTTCATTAAAGCAGAAATAGAATTATAAAAATTATATCCTTCAATTACAAATGACATTTACCACTCTAATCAAGGTTAGTCTTATGTTTGGCTGGGGTCAGAGGTTGAATGTGAATGATACTCTCCACCAAAATAACTCTGGCAAAGGTCCAAAACTGAGGTTTCCTTTCTACTTTTAGAATAAATTTCTATTTTCTCAGTTCTGAGTTACGGTAGCCACAATCATAGCTTTACTGAAGTTTTCTGTGTACCAGATACTATGTTCAGCTCTTTGGTAAGTGACAGTGAGGAGGCCTTAAACGCGGACATGAAAGACAGATTTCATCTATTTGAACCCTGGATTGTGGGAGAATTTAGTTTTCTCAAGGGTAAAATGGATATGATAGTACTTATATCATAGGTTATTGTGAAAAAGATATGAAAGACAATGATCAAAACAAATGTTAAGCACTTTCCCAAGATCACACAGAAGCTAGAACATGAAAGAACCAGATTCAAATCTATTTCTTTATATTTCAAGTTTTCTTGTTCCTGTCAATTTCCACTATCACAAAGCAAGATATTGAAGGTTACATAAGAAAAAAAGGTACTAAAAATAGGAAGATATAGGCACAAAGAATGTTCCTATTCCTGCAAGGGGACCTATACTTTTGAGGCTCTACATTAACTTAAGAAAGATAACACAATCTTAGGAAATTACATTGGTAAGAGATTCTTTATCTGGGCATTATGAGAAGTGATAAAAAGTTTCCAATGTCCAATAAATACATGAAAAAAATGTTTTACAACGCTGGTCATTAGAGAAATGCAAGTTTAAACAACACATAAATTTCATCTTACTCCAGAACAAAATGGTCATCATCAAGAAATCAAGTAATAACAATGCTGACAAGACTGTGGGTGAAAAGAACCCCTCTACATTGCTGGTGGGAATGTAAACCATTACAACTGTTATGGAAGTTAGTATGGAGATTCCCTAAAAAACTAAACTAGAAATTCCAATCCCCTAAGCAATTCCTCTTCTAAGTATCTTCCTGAAAGAGTTAACCATGTACCATTCCAATTATTTAAAACAGAATAACCAAAATTTGTGCATTTTTTGTTAGTTTTGGTAAGATAATAAGAAATATAAAAACAACAATCTTATCAAATTTATTCAGCACAAAGAATCAACTGGTTGAACTGACATCTCTCTGAGCAACTCAGTATGTAAACAAATACATTGCCCAAGTGACACTCTGGGTAAAACTGTTAAATGGTTGAAGATATCAAGTTACAGGAATATATGCAGACCCATGTTTACAGCAGCGCAATTCCTAATAGCTAAATCTTAGAACTAGCCTAAAGGTTCATTGACAGAAAAATAGATAAAGAAAATGTAGTATTTATATACAATGGAGTATTCCCTGCCATAAAAAAGAACACACTTCAGTCATTTGTAGGAAAATAGATGCACTTTGAGACCATAATGCTAAGTAAAATAAATCAGACACGAGTTTCAATATTGCATGGTTTGTTTTACATGAATAAAGAGCAAAATAAAAGCTAGATAATAAGAAAGAGGGAGATAGAAAGGGAAGGGGACTAAGAGATGGAAGGAGGAGGAGGGAAAAGGGATGTAAAAAGAATTAAGGTAATACATGTATCAACCACTTATGAAAGATGTAATTATTATGTACTGCAAATGTCCTAATAAAAAGATAAAAACTGCAATATATATGTAATATATACATATTACATATATATATATATATATATATATATATATATATATATATTCATTACTTACCCCAAAAAAGTTTCCAACCAATAGTAACTGGTTCATGATAGAATTCAAACAAACAAAGATTGAACAAGTAAAGCAATAAATAAATTCTAAGAAACCCTACATAAGCCTATCTATAGAAGATAGAAACATGTTGCAGGAATTTGGAATGAGACCTCCTATTCCTTGGTTATAACCTCCACAAGGCCAGGAAACTCATTCACACCAGTGACTACTATGTACCAATTGACATGTGCTAAGTTAACACTTGTAATAAATATTTCTCAAACTGAAATTATCACTAGGACCTTCATCTACAACTGACATTTATTTGCTTTCTATTTTCTCCTAAACTCTCAACATCTATCAGTATTCCATCTGAAGTCCATTTATATCCCTCCCACATAAAACATCTGTGAGGCAAAGGATCTATACAAATCAAGGATCTATACAAATCAGACATATTAACTCAGGGTAAATAGAAATAGTCCACTTTTACAGGAAATGAACTCTCTGAAATGGCTCTGATATGTAAGTTGATCAAGCCATAGAGCAGTACATGATACTGACCCAGATTTAGTGTAGACATTCTACCTTCATTGTGGAATCCAGAAAAAATTTACATGGTGATTTTCTTCGAAGACATTTTCCTGGTTGAATACCATTGTGATGTACCATTTTCTTTAGGATTCTCATTTGTCCTCAAAGAATGTTGATGAATTTTAGGGAATGTTCTGTTAACTTTATTCAAATCCTTAGCACATGCACACACACACACACACGCACATGCACACATGTATACATGTGCACACACATGCTCATGCACATACATATTCCCCCAAGAGTCAGTCAGTGGTCCACCATGCTGAACATAGAACTTTCACTTGGATATATCAAATGGATACAGCTCTGAGCCCAGAAAACAATTGCCTTTGGTGGCTTTCCTTCCCACTCTGCCTGAAGATGCAAACAATAAGATGATCCTGAAGTTACTCCATTTAAAAGAGTCTCAGCACAGAGTGGATAGGCTGCACTCAGTCTTCTTTATGAATAAATGTTTCATTTCCTTTAATGTGCATTTTGAAATGATTTTCTTTCTCTCTGACTATCTCATTCAATTGCAGCTTTTACAATTGCTTTTCTGCCTCATTAGTAACTTTATCCCTTTACTCTCCACTTCCTACTCTATTTCCTCCCCTACTCAATGTAAACTCTGTGGTCCATTACAGTAGCCATCTCTTGGTTGTGTTCTCAGAATCTTTGCCCTGATGGAGCTCTGTTATACCTACCTGAAAAAAACCCAGCCCTCCATCAATCTGCCTTTTCCAGGGCTAGATATTACCCACCAACTATTGATGAGTAAAACCAGAGAGCTGCTAGACTGCCTCTACAAATCACCATATTTTACCTCAACTGGACAACACTGCTCAGTGGCCTCTTTTTTTCTAAATGAAAAGTAATATTTCAAGTCTTCTCCTTTGTCCTTATGCCTCTGATGTGCTCCTTCATTTACAGAAGTTGTCTCACTATAAAAGCTATCAGAGGGAATAATTCAGGTTCCTACCACAAAATCCACTATATGTTTTATAAATGTTAATATATTTTAGTACTTTCTGCATTTCAGGTATGATTATGAATACCTTATTAAACAAATATTTATAGTGATACTTACTATGACTCACATGACTTGTTTTACCTCTGAGGCACCACTGTAAGCATTTTATATGTAGTAACTCATTTAATTCTTGTAACAATCTCATGAGATATGTTGATACTCTTAATTTATAGTGAATAAACTGAGGCACAAAAAGTTTAAGTAAATTACCCAAAATATCACCTACTGAGAGATAAATAAATACCTTTTTCCCCCCAGTACTCAGAGTTGAACCAAGGGCCTTGCACTGCCCTAGCCCTTTCTGAGCTAGGGCTTCGCTAACTCACTAAATGGTCCAGGCTGAGCTCAAACTTTCAGTCCTCTTGCTTCAACCTCCCAGAGTTCTAGGTGGGCATCTCCATGCCCTGCTAAGATACATGCTCTTAACCATGCTAATATGGGAAATTTCATCATAGTTTACATATAATTCTGAATTATATACAAAAAAGGAATTCTTGTTTTTCAGTTTGCATATAAGGAAACTGAGACATGGAGAAGTTCAATAATTTTATCAAATATTACATCAGGAAAGAAGCAAAACTAGGATGTGAATCAAGGGAATCAGTCTCAAACCTGAGCTTTTACCAGTACATTGCCTATGACTCCTTCACCCCACATTAATCCTCTCTCTGCTCTCAACCCCTCTACTTTCCTACAGCTTCGGCATGTGTTTCTACTAGCATTTAATAGGCACAAGTTTCTCCTAGCTTAAAAAATCCCTGCTTCTGCTGTTTAATTCTCATAAGCTCATGTAGGTTCTGTGCAGCTAGCGTTGGTGTCGTTTGTTTATGGTTTTTCAGCGCTTACTGCAGTGCCTGCCACGCATTAGGTGTTCAATAATTTGTATGGAATAAATGGGTGAGTGGGTGCAGGCTTAAGAGAGGAGAAGAATGTGATGGCACATCACGTGATCCAGCCTAGTTCATCCTGGGAGATGAAAAGCATTTGACACATGAGCCTCATGAAAACATTTTAAAACAATTTCATGGTATAAAATTAGAATCCCCCCTGCCTTCCTGGAAATCAACAAGTAGTACCAAGGAAAATAAGAAATAGAGAAGCAAATTTCATTTTGAGTAGCAGTAGCACATAGCTAAGTCTAAATGAAAACCAAAAAGCTGAAGCAGCATAGAGGATAGTAATAGGTTACTAAGACTGCACATCTGAGAAAAAACCACCAAAGTGTGTTTCCTCGAGGTGAGGGAAATGTGAGGGTAGGGGCACACAGGAGGAAAATAGTGTCTCTGTACCTGTCTTCAGTTAAGAAAAGCAGGAACTAAATGAAAATTAGCTCAAATAAGCCATGCTTTCTTTTAAAACAACAAATCATGTGTTTTATGAACCTAAATAAATGACACTTGCTGCCATTTTGTTTTCTGAGGAAAGGAGAAGGAGAAGGAGAAGGAGAAGGAGAAGAAGAAGAAGAAGAAGAAGAAGAAGAAGAAGAAGAAGAAGAAGAAGAAGAAGAAGAAGAAGAAGAAGAAGAAGAAAAAGAAGAAGAAGAAGAAGAAGAAGAAGAAGAAGAAGAAGAAGAAGAAGAAGAAGAAGAAGAAGAAGCTCCTACTCACCAAACAATCAATTAAGCATAAATGAATTGTCAAGTCCTTGGACCTGGTGGAAGAAATATCAAAGTATCAGATATCAATGTGACTAACAAATACATTGTGCAGGCCAGCATCAAGGCTCTGTGTCACACTTTAACTGAAAATACTATTTTTCTTCCCTATATGTAAAGTAAGTGTCTTTATGTTGGTGGCTCATGAAATTACATTTGAAATAAAGATTTCATGGAGACTCAGAGAAATTTTCAGATTAAGAAACATAAAAGCAGAATACAAAATTACAGTCAAAAAGAAACAGTTTAGAAAAAGTAAGTGGATTGAAATATTAAAAAATCTGTAAAATTAGACTGAACTAAGCTTTATTTTCTTCTCCTTTGACATATTTTCCAAATTATTGACAAAAGAATACATATTTAAGTAGTTAACAATATTTGGAATATAAAAATGGAAACTTCTGCACATTTATAACCTCTTTATAATTCATTTTTGCTATTTATCTAAATATTTTTGAGTCTATTTGTATTTGATATTCTTTCTTTTATAGATGAAGTACTTCCCATAGATTTACAAGTGTTATGTTTTACTGCTTCCTGATATTCTTGCACTGAGTTAGTGTATGTTAATCCATTTTATATTCTTTTAAATTTTTTAATTCTATTTTTATTCTATGGAAAAAGGTAAAACAAAATTTCATAATAAAAATAATAGGAGAATAAAAGTAGTTAATATATTACATGTTGTTATCTTTAAAGTAGTTGCTCAGGGTACAAGATACAGGGAATAAAAATTTCTCCAATCAATTTTAGTACAAACCTTCCTTTTTAGTGAATTAAAAAACACTAATAGTATAACTGTCTTGAATTTTTTCCCTTTTCCTTACTGTCTTTTCCCCTTCCACCCAACCTAATTCCTTTTTTCTTTTGAACAATTTCTTCCCATTTCAAAATATCTATTGTACATTTCAGTACTTAGTTACTCTTTCAGTTTCTTGTACTAGGGAGACAGTACTGTGTTTACATGGGTGAGTCTGATTTATTTCACTCATGAGTATAGTCTCAAATTACATCCATTTACCTATAAAAGTCTTAAGTTTATTCTTTATGGCTGAGTAGTATTCCATTGTAGGAAACTACCATATCTTTTTAATCCATTCCTTGGTTGATGGGCATTTGAGTTGTCTCCAAGATTTAGCTATTACAAATTGTGCTACTATAACTATGGGTGCACATATATCACTGTGGTATGATGTTTTTATTTATTCTGGGAAGATACCCAGAAGGGGGATAGCTGACTGGAATGGTACCTCTAATCCTAATTTCTGGAGGAATCTCCAAACAGTGATTATACCAGTCTAAATTCCCACCAATAGTGGAGATGGGTTCCTTTTACCCACAATCCCACCAGTATCTGTTATTGGCTGATTTCTTAATGATAGCTATTCTTTCTGGAGTAAGATAGAATATCAGTGTTCTTTTAATTTGCATTTCTCAAATGACCAATGTTGTCAAACTTTTTTATATATTCATTTGCCATTTGCCATTCATTCATTATTCATTCATTTGCCATTCATCTGAGAAGTGTGTATTCATCTTAGATGTCCATTTTTGTATTAGGTCTTTGAATTTGGGGGCTCTGATTTTTTTCAGTTCTTTATATGTTCTAGATAAAAGTCCTTTGTGTGAAGGACAATTGGCTGAATTTTATCCCATATTTTATATTCTTTATATTTTCTTAATCTTCAATGTAATTTTCTCACTTTTACAATTTCAGGCACTAATGATAACATTAACTTTTCAAATTCCTATCTCATCTTCCTTTTTTAAATTTGTAATTGGCATACAATAATTACATATTCATGGGATTGGTATAATTTTATACAATGTGTAATGATCAGATTTGAGTAATTTGAATATCCATCCCCTTGAATGCTTATCATTTCTTTCTGTTGAGACATTCAAAATCCTCTCTACTAGATACTTTTTTTGTTTTTGTACCGGGGATTGAACTCATGACTATGCACTTGAAATGCAGACACTTATGCTGCTGAGCTAAATCCCCGGCCCTCTACTAGCCACTTTAAAGACTGAATTAATTATAAACTATAGTTAACCTATGGTGCTATCAAATATTAGAAGTTATGTCTTATATTCAGCTATAGCTCTTTCACTCATTAACCATCCTCTCCTTTCTAGCATCTAATAACCACTATTCTACTATCCCTATAAATCAACTTATTTATTTTTCTGATGTAAAAACACATTTTCTTTGTCTTTTGATACCTAACTTATTTCACTTAACATAATGCCCTCCAGACTCATCCATTTTGCTATAAGTGGCAGGATTTCATTTTTAAGACTGAATAATATTCCATTTTTATATATACTACATTTTCTTTATCCATTTGTCTACTGATGGACACCTTGGTTGGTTCTATATCTTGGCTATTGTGAATAGTCATACAGTAAACAAGGGAGTGCAGACATCTCTTCAAAATACTACTTTTCTTCTTCAGTGAGATTGCTGGATTAAATGGGTGTTCACAGTTTAGTTTTGTAAGTAATCTTTGTACTGTTTCTATAACTAACTCTCTTAGTGCATGTGCCCATTTTGAGTTTAACACACAAGACTCTTCTGAGATCCAGTTTAGAGTAGACCAAGCACGTTCACAAACTATATATGCAATTGTGAGATGCTCTAATTTCTTTCCAAATGTCAGAAACTAACACAGGAAACCAGAATTTTCTTGGGTATGTCCATAAACAAAGGGCCTTTTAGTTAGTTGCATGTCATAATCATGGACTTTCAGGTAATAACTTTTATATTCAACTAGAGTTTCTGAGGTCACTGCACAACTGAATGAGGAGAGCAAAAAGTGGAGATGGAACAGACTTAAGGAGAAGTAGAGTCCAAATTAAACTTTAGAATCAGGGACCCCTCAACAAGCTTGATTTATGCTGAAGACTGAATCCCCACATCCTCCTTCTCTATGCCCTGCATGTTTCTCAGTTTTATTGCACTTAACAAATCCATCATTTACTTCTCTTGTCTGTCTCAATCCTCTGCTCTGAAATAGACTACTCAATTGCACAGGCCACTTTGGATTGCAAACAGGAAGCAGGGTGAACCCAGTCCTGTACACGTGGACTCCTTATCAGTTAAGGAAGACAGAAGTGTTCCCTCAAGGCAGTATCTTGGTCTGTGGTTACCAAAGTTCCATCCTTGTGCCTCTTGCACTCCTCTGTCATTCACAGAACCTGTGGGTGGCCCCATGCAGATGTTGGCCAGGGTATTAGAGTAGCACCAATCAATTCCACAAAGGACATCATGCCCCAAATTAAGTTCTCCACCTGGTGCCATCAATCAGCTGAGTTTCTCATTGATTACCAGAAGTTTTGTTTTCACTTCAGTCCCTCCTCCAAGTCAGTTCATTTGATAGTGTAATTGTAAAATCATTTAAGCACTTGACCTGCAGCCCATAAGCATATTCAGCTCCCTATTCATGGTCTATTCCATCTCCAAATAGTTAAAATAATAAATAAATAAATAAAATCTGGTTTATTGCTGCTCATTTACAACTGATAATGAATGTCTGCATTGGTCAGAAATTGAAGCTCAAGACTTATGTTGCTTGAAGCAAGGTTTTTTCCAGAGTCCTGGGCACAAAGGCACAGTGGGGAAAAATGGGATGCAGGGATATCGTAGCAACATAGAGTTTATCTCAAATTAGTGCTACAATACATCAGCTTGGGACAGAGAGAAGAGCATGCAGAGTACAAATTTGGAGGAAGGGAAAGAAGGAGGAGTTAGGAGTATTGTCACTGTTACATTAAGACCCAGACTTTGTCACTTCAGATCTGCTAAAAATAATAACATAAAGCTACATTTCAATGCTCGGTCATGTGTGAGATGTTCATTAGCATTTCATGAAGGCAGGCAGAAAATTACTGGAGAAAGGAAGAAATCACATTCCAGGCTCATCCCCCACCACGAGCGGCAAATTTGGCATTTCTGCACAGGAGGAAACCATACCCTGCTGGCAACAGGCTCATCATCAACCAAACCTACAGTGAAAAACAGAGAAATCAAAGTCCCCCTGCATCTTTATTGCCATAAGTACCTGGTACTTACCAGACGTAGGAACTGTTCCTAGAATCTTTACATAAACTCTTTTCTCATAAACCACTGTGCCCTATGCCTCAATCTGTTTAGTTCATTAGAACATAAATATAATAAGCTTCTTTAGAAATCTGTGTAAGAGAGGAAAGGGGAAGGAAAGACCCTCCTGCATCCAGAGTATTACAAAGGGACTGAGTTTCACCTATGTCTCCTCCCCACTGTCTGTTAGGAACTTGTCAGAAGCAGCCCCAGATGATAAATAGGCCTGATCTTGGACATGACTTTCATCTTCAAGGTGACAGTAGTGCTTCACAAATCTGCAAATTCCCAATTATGGATGGCAACATGAAATACATGAGCTAAATAAGCCAAGTACTTCAAATACTATACCTCCTTCTTCAACACTTCTTTTAGTAAAATGGATTAACCAGGAGCAGAATGAACTGCTTTACAAACTACTTCTTCCTTTAACTGCTCTGCTTCTGATAGAAGTGCAACAGACAATGACATGGTTTTAAGCCTCTCGTTGAGGGGGGTGGGTTGGATAATCAATGCCTGAATTCCGAATTCTGTTACACATTTGAGCCACTTCCACCTAGATGAGGACTTTACCTAGCAGCCACCTCGAGTGACCAGCCGTGACCTAAACAGTGTCTTGCATTTCATATGTATGTATGAAAAAGGACAAAATAGGAAACTATCCTGTTGTTTTAAAATGTGGCTTTGGATCACCTTTCTGTCAGCTGCCTCTAAATCATCTTATATTGCTGCTTGAAGAGGAATGACAGCTTTCAACTGCTCTTATCACTTGTCCTTCCATGTGACATCTCAGATCATAGCAACAAACCTTGGCACATTTTAAATTCTGTATCAATATTTACTGCACATTGTCCAGGTCCAATTGTTCACCACTTTAAAAAAAACCACCTAAAAACTGAAAAGAGCAATCTGAGACTATGATTTGGTGTCTTAGAAATCACAATTTTTGTACAGTACTCAATGACATAAGGAAGCATTTATCATATCATGTTAAATGAAAAGACAGGACAAAAATAATATATGTAATATGATCTAATCTTACTATATAGATATCTGTGTACTCACGATTAAAAGAAAAGTACTCCAAAATATTAAATCACATTCATTTCTTGACAGCAGAGTCAAGAGTAATTTTAATTTTTTTCTTTATACTTTCAGGAATTTTCTAAGTTGAGTATGTATTATTTTTACACACAAAAAGTCATCTTTTGAAATTATTACACTTATGTTGGATATTCCTTTTCAGACTTGCATTTTCTCGTCTACTTGTACCACTTTCTCCTCCACTACCTTCATTTCCAATCTTCCAGATTCCCCAAGTCCTTCATTATTCAATTTTATCTCCAGCTTCCAAATGCAAATTTAGCAAGCAAGCTGACTGCTAGCTGACTCCAGCACACACTGTGCAGGAAGCAGAATGAGCCAGAGCAGGCTCCTGGTCTCCAACCTACCCTAAATAGTAACGAGGAGAGCTTAGAGATTTCCAGAGCTCCTTGGGCCTCAGGTCCCTGGATGTGAGTAGAGCTGTTGAAGGATGGGCCCCAATGGCCATCCCCTTTGAAGTTTCTACTTTCCATGAGCTGCTGGATCCAGTTGGAGCAGAAACTTCCAACTGCCAGGAGTGTGAAGTTACTGCAAAGTTCCACTGACAAGGCAAAAAATTCTCATTCAGCAGGAAGGAAAGAAAGCCAAGGGCCATAAATATCCAGGAGATCTAACATGCTATTTTATATTAGAATGAATCTTAATACTCATTCCAGATGTAAATACAACCCAAATATCTGCAGTTGTTAAAATGGGAGGGGACTCAAAAAGAGAAAGGCAAAATGGCTTTTCAGGAGCATTACACTATATATAGCCCCATATACATATGAGTTAGTTGTGTAACCAACAATTAACTTTAAGTATGAATTTACCTGAACAAGATGTTTATGTACAAACACAGAGAATAATTACAATAATCTGATCTTAGAAAGTATAATCCTTACTTAGATGGAATGATGGATATGAATAATTTCTTATGATTATACAACTAACATATGAATTCACTACAAAATAAAATGTAAACCATATATATCAATGTCAACCAGAGTTATAAATGAAAGTTCTCCTTCATGTCTCAACCATTCTTGCCCCACTCTTCTGTGAACAGGTGGCTGATATTTTAGACTCTTTTTTTGTTCTAAATGTTCATAGTTTCATATTTTCTTATCTACAGGGGGGTAGCCAAAATATATGATTAATATTTTAAAATAATTTCTTATTTTATTACAGTATAAGAAATATTGCCATTAATTCCCCTTGAAATATTCTTCCTCACTTCTAACACACTCAACCTATCATTTTTGCCACTTTCTGAAGCAGTTCTAGAAGTCCTCTTTCATCAGTGTCTATGAAGTATGATCGAAAACACCACAAATACTCTTTTCAAGGCCCAACCAACAGAAAGGCAGGCTTGTAGAAACAGTATACTAGGTTCTCACTCACTTTGGCATTCTATGACTTCTTTTTCAAAGTCAAAAGGACCGTGGAAGGTAAATGTCTTGGATCCATTTAGGACCTCAAGGCAGCCAAGAGAGTATGACTAAAGATATTCAAACAAAAGAACTGCTTCAGAAAGTTCCAAGAATGATTGAATCAGTGTGTTAGAAGCAAAGGGGAGCATTTGGAGGAAGGATTAATGGCAATGTATCTTTTACTACTATATAATAAATGTCTCTAATTTCAACATTCACCATATAGACTGACCCTGTCACATTTCTCTTGCAAAACTCTATAAAAATATAAATATCATATGTATTTGTTCTGTCAGTTTTAATAAGAAACTTGACAAATTTCTTACTAACACAAAATAGTGGTTTTTCCAAGGAAAACCTATTATTTATAGCTTCTAGAATTGAGTCTAACAATTCTCTGTCTGTGCTGATCTTATTAGAATTAACCTAACAGCAAATAGGCGTGGAAACAAAGGAAGAAATGTCACCAGAGCAGCCAGAGCAGCACAGAGACCTGTGTGCAGGTAGGTTTTGGCCTCCAAGACACAGGATTTTGCAAGCCTCTGTGTGCTTCAACTCTTAGCAGAGCTTAGAAGATGCCCCCATTCATTGCCATTTGAAGACACCTAGTCTGTGAATTCCACCTTAGAAGATAATACCACGACTCTCCTTTCTCACTCCAGTGTGTGAAAAACTATTCCAAGAGCAAGAGTTGGGGTATTTGGAAGGTTTCAGAAGTCCAGAAACAGCTCTTCAGTGATCAGACTCCTAAGGTATTTTTTTAAATGATCACATGACTATAAATTACTTGCAAAACAAATTCTGAGGAAAGCAAGTATCAACAAAGATTTTTGCAAATATCAGTTATGTATACAGTCAATAGGGAAAAATATTTCTGGGAATTAAATATAATTACTAGACATCTAAGGCCCAAGGAGTCAATATATCTGGCTTGAAGAGAGAAGAGATAAACTTTCATCTTACATAAATTAACCAGTTTAATTTCACAACACACCTAGAAGAAGGCACTAGATCATCCTCATTTAAAAGACGAAGACATAAAAGAACACAATTTGACCTCTTCATCTTCACAGTTCCTGGGTTCTCTCTCCCTTCTAATAGCAAAATGCCTATAGCAGGTTCAACCTTCATGACTTCTCACTGCACCACCCAGAGAAAAAGAAAACTTCTGGAACACACAGTGCCATTGACCTGACTGTATTATACACTCTTCCCATGTGGAGCAGGAGGCTGGGATTTGCTGAATAGAATAGACCAATCATTTGCCACATCTGCAAGTGTGAGTAGGGTCAACATACCTAAAGTTCCTAGCTTAGAATGGGAAAGAAATAACCCTCCCTTGCCCGAAGGTGATAGAAGAGAAAGAATAAATACTGGGTATTCTACTATAGAACTCACTCAACCAGAACAAGGACAGAATTTCTCTAATAGTGTAATTACAATCATATTTCAACTTGAAGTATTAATTCCTATTGCAGCTATTTGTTCTGCAATGGGATATCCTTCATGTAGTCTTTTTTTTTTTAATTTAAAAAAAAGCTGAAGTTTTACTCTATTGCCTCTTCCTTAGAATCTTCTTCTCACAGGAACTATAACAGGTTTCCAGCACAGGCTGAGCACTCTCAGGAATGGAAGTACAGTATTTTTATCAGGAAATTTTATAGTACAAAATTAAGACAGACACATGTTTTGTGATTAGAGGGAAAACTGAGTTTTCAAATGAGAAGATTCTTTCTACTTACTCTTTTATGTATTTCTTACTTCACCCCTGTGTCATGGATTTGGTGCTTTGCTTCTAGGCAAATAAAGTACATAAGCAAAATCAAGTACTGTGAGCATCCTTATAAGGACTCTGAATTATCCCTCTGTTTTTATTCTAAACAGATAATTAGCTATCCAATTTAAAAGATGTTCTTGAATGAAGACGGCACAGTGTTCCTTGGGAACACATTTTAAAGTTTAATGATGTTCACTATCAGCATGACACTCATATTGAAACTAACATTCAACTCAATTTAATCCTAGGAATATCTGTTAACTCTAGAGTAGCTATTATGTTATCATCCTGAAGCTCATGCCCAAGTGTCTCCCTAGAAAACATTTTCTACATTGGCCTTCATAACTAGAAGACCATCTAATTATATATCAACTGATCAACATATATGTGCATATATTTGAAGGGCTGCTCCAAGGAAAGAACCAAAGAAAGCAAGTATAAACATTACCCCCAGCCATACACCCTCAGTATATATTGATATAGATATGAATATGAGTGTATGTATATATATATGAATGAGAATATATATTTTTCATTTTTCTAACATTTTCATTATTCCCTTGGCTTTACTCTGAGCTTTCTGAACTTTGTTAGTTTTCCAAAACTATGATAAATTGATGTCTCAAAACTGAGCTCCACAAGTAGGAACCACCAATGTACTCTAGAAAAATTGTGGTTTATTTTGGGGAGCAGATTCCCAATCATATCACTATACATTGTTATATTTGAATAGAAAAGTAAAATAAATATAAAACTGAAAGTGTCAACATAACATATCAACTGAAACTCAGGGAGAAACATTTCATAGCTTTGTCACTAAGGATGACTAATCCAATAAATCCCTAACACTCGCCAGCTGTCTATAATCTAAATATACTAGCACCATTCACAGGCCTACAATATGCATAAATGCTCCTAAGAAGCAGTAGTTATATAAAAGCCTAAGAAGCTCCAGCTTCATTCAAGTCTGCATCCAAACAGGTTGCGAGACTATTTCAGACTTTTCAGGTGTGATTGAAAGCTCCAGAGAAAGTCTATTATGGAGTGACTGAGGCCCCCTCGCTTGGAGCAGGCACCTTCTACAACAGTACTTACCCACTGATTTAGCAATGTAGAGCTAAGCAGGGCTGCTTCGATGGCACTTGTCACGTTTTAGTTATTGGGAAGCCATTTTTTATACTAAGTCAAACCAGAGGGCTCTGTCATTCCTACAGAATATGTCCTACCCTTCTTTCAATGACAGGACTTCAAATACAGGAAGACAGCTATCATGACCCCTACTTACCTGCTGTGCTCTGCATAGGACATCCTACAGTCTGCAAATAGTTTGCACAGATCTTTCTTACTGTCACTTTTATTAAACAAGCTAAGCAAGGTGAAATCTAAAATTTTTGAAAAACTTCAGTTTCTTCTCTCATGTTTCATTTTGTTACACATTTATTTGATAGTCCCTCAGAACTGAACAAATACATGAACCAGTACACACCACATTAAGCATTCAACCTGAGGATTTTTTTTGATGATTCAACATTAATATAGCTTTTAAACTATGCTCTGCTGATTTCTTTGAGTCTTTTACTCTATCGCTTCCATTCAGTCATTCTTGCCCTATGAATTAAGGTCAAGTTGCAAATACCTCTCTGTTCTGCATCATCTAATTGATCATGCTGGTGTGACATTTCAATCTCTGCTTCATCTGGAGAAGCAAGCTCATGTGAGACCCTAGTGCTATGGAGAAAAAACAGAAGCAGAAAATCTTGTTAACCTTCAGAAAATGATGGTACATTCTGTGCTTCTCTTAACACCTGACAATTTTCTAGCAGTAAATCTTTCAATTTATTAAACCCTTGGTGGATAAGTGATACTTTTACAGATAACACGAGATACTCTTTCTGAGCAATTAGGGGGCAATCACACAAACCAGGAGAGACTGAAATAATGACCAATTATGAAACCATGGATCTCAGTTCCCGACATCCTCAGAACATCCCCACATCATTATTTATCCTACAGTATTATTCTACGTTATTATTTAGATCCACCATGTAACTACAGAAACAGGAGTTCTGAAATTTTCTGAAAGGCTTGGGTTATAATTCCAATTCATAACAAGGTATCTAATACACAGTATATCCAGCTTCTACTGTGTACAGTACCTTCCGCCAGCTTAACTTAGTTATTCTTCAAGACTTCTTAACCAACCAGACCAGACAAATGGACTCTATTTTGCAGAGGGGCCACCAAGGCTAGGTGATCTGAGATTTCATGAAGCTCATGTCAGTGCCAAATGAGGTTAAAATAGGAAATAATTTGATAATTAACACAGTGTACTACATTCTTCATGTTTATTGTGCCTCTTCCTCTCTAAGATCTAATATAATAAATTTAATGTCTCCATTCATTGACCCCAGATTTTGACAAGTGATATGGTCAAAAGAAACAGAGGGGATAAAATATACTAAGAAAGCTGAAAATATATATCCTGAAGGACAAGTTGCCAGGGCATTGCTCAGCAGCCATTATTTTTGGTCCCATGACTTTGACAGACAGCAATCATTATACGCTACTGGCTATGTGAGAACATTACAAGGTTTCTTAATGTCTCTGAAGGCCAGATTCCTGTTTCTTCCTGCAAGAACCTGACCCAAAATAATACCTGTTTCAGAGAACAGAAAATCCTCCAACATACCTATCTCAGGATTGTACCCAGAGATGTTCCATTCTCTGGGTTGAGTTATGAAAATTTCTTTTTAAAATGCTTGGCAGGGATAGGGAGAATAATTGTTTTCTTCTTTCTCATTTTCTGTGAGCATTGAGAAGTTTTCCACTGAAATTTTTTAGAATAAAAGAGAAAAAAGTCTTTGGAATGGAGAGGGAATTTTCTTTCAGAAATTTTCTAGATATTTTGGAACCTTCATACCACTTACTCTGGTATTAATCATATGAACACCACAGATCTTTTTTACATAACTAAGAACAGAACAATTTTCTAATCTCTGTTTTGCCATTTTATTTATAATTGTAGGCTACTGACAAATGTTACTTCATCTGTAAACTGGTGATAATATTATCCCACTCTAGGGAGATTTTGTAAGAATAATGGAAGAAAAGCCTTTAATCCCAGCTTTAGCAACCACCCGCATAGATGGAGACTGAGGGATTTGGGAGGTGTGGGAAAAAGGAGGAAACAGGGAGAAGCCCAGCCACTTCTACACCCCAGTTTATCTTTCTTTAACACAAGCTCCCTCTTACGATTAGCTCTTCTGATCCAGCAGTTTCTTCCTTAGTTCTCCTACAGGTTCTCAGGAGCTATGATCCCTACTCTAAGGCTGTCAACTAAGATTTTATTTGAGAATTCCATACACATAACTGTATATCACTGCTTTCAAGACCACACAGATATATTGCCATGGCTAAAGACTGTATCTTTAAGAAAAGTAGGGTAATACCCTCTGCTCACTTTTCACCTTGGATACCAACATTACCATTCAGTTCCTGTTTTAATATGGCTGACAAGATGATAAAGTCCCATATAATAAAGTGATAGCTGAGAGTAGACCATCTGTAATCTTTATGTACATGGTCAGCCTTGGGAATAATAAAGTATTACTCATCATTGGAAAGCCAAGGAAAATAAGAGACTAATCTCAATGGAGCCCCACCATGGCAGAATTTTGAAAAAATTAAAGCCACAACTTTATTGAACTTGGAAGAAAATTACATAGAGAAAAACAAATTAAATTATATTGAACTCTTCTACTAGTTCTGAAATGTCTACTCTTTTCCACTGAAAACAAGCTTAGTTTGCAGAAAATGTAGATTAGTAATCACAGTTTGACTCATAACAAAAAAAATCAGTATTAAAAATGTAACAATTTAGGATCTTAAAAAAAAAGCTGTCAACGTTTTCAAATTAGTAAGATGTGCTTTAAGAGCAATCAGTTTTTTAAAAAGAAGTGTTAGTGTCTTTATTGTATTTGCATATAGACAATGTGAAAATCTCATTGTTTAGTTAAATAAAATTTTGTTTCTTTTATTAAATTTGATCAAGATGTTTATATATTAATACCACTAAATAACAACTTGGTCCTTCTGTAAACAACAAAAGATGTACTCATTGAGTATAAAATGTCTTAATTTTTAGTTTAGATTTGAAAGTCTTACAGATGAATGAAGAACACATGTTATATATACATGATAGAATATTACTGTGCCACAAAGAAGGACAAATTTAAGTCATTTGTAGGAAAATGGATGTACCTTGGGAATATAATGTCAAGTGAAATAAATCAGACACACGATCTTAAATATGGTTTCTCCTATATGATAAATACACAGTACAAGTGAGGAGCAAAATAAGATATTAGGAAATAGAGAGATTGATCTTTTGCAAAAGGGAAGAGGACTAAGAGATGGAGAGAGGGGTTGAGATGAGACAGGGAGAAAGGGAGGAAAAAAGAATTAAGATGTGTTATATATATATATATATATATATATATATATATATATATACCAACTCCAAATAAGGAATGCAATCATTATTTCTGCAAACATGTAGTAATAAAAAATAAAACCTGAAAAAATGACATAGACTAGATTATGAATTCATTCACCTCTTCCTTTCAAATTGTCAGCTTTGTCTTATGAGGCAGATATCTTTGTATTTGAGATCTCTTCATTGAATATGTCAAAAGGCCAGTGATCCTGCTGTAACTTCAACCTGTCTCTCTATGCATCTCCACTCACCTTTTCAATAATTATCAAATTATAAACCTTTCATTTCAAGCCACTAATGAAATAGTCTGTAGATCAACAGATTTGCTTTTGTTTCACAGTATTACCTTCATTCTTTCTCTGCTCAATCATAAAGAAAAAAATAATTCAGGTAAGGGAAAAGTATTTCCAGAAAAGGCTGTTCAAAGAAGTGTCCAAAATAACTACATCAAATCAGTAAAACTTTGATTCTGGGGTATTAAGTACTATCATTGTAAGCTACCACTAAAAAGTGGTGTAGAGCTATGTATGTACACAAAAGAAAAAAGATACCTATTTTTGTAATGGGGAAATGGCAGTAAATATATTTATGTAAAATTAGTGACAGGGCTTTTGAGTAAGAGCTCCAATGGCAAAGTAATGAGTCATCTGTCTGTGTTGAGGAATTTTTTTATGCAGCTGGTTTAAAGAATATTGAACCTAAATCTTCAATATTTGTGCTGCCTGTTATGCTAAAATCACTGAGATTATTTTATTGTTCACCCTTTGTGATCTTTTTAAATAGCTCTTAACTATCCTGATTTTCCCATATCACCCAGCAATGAGATTTCTTTGCTTTGTTGATGCAGGAGCATTAACTTAATGTTGCAGAATTTAAGGTCTCCTCTTTTATAGACTTGTAATATCCTTTCTCTCCCTGAGCAGTAAGTCTGATTTAATTATCTTCCAGAAATCAGTAAAGGTACTATTTTTGTCTTTGCTTGCCCTTAATCCTTATTTGATTAAAGTACTACATGCTTAATTGGACTGGGTTTACCTCAACCTCTTCGATTCTAAATATCAAAGGCAGCTGTGGGACTGTTGACTGGTTTTACCAGGCTCCTTGGATTCAACAGATGATTCTAAGATAATCAGTAAATCAGCGTAATCCACAGAATGTCCCACTTGCTCTCCCCCTTGGTCTGTCCTGTTCTGCCACGCCCTGTGCATTTCCTCCAAGCTCAGGTCCCCTTCTTTTTCACAGTTCTAGCCAGTAAGCGAAGAGAAGATGTTCATAGGAATGAAGAAAAAGTATGAATTCTATTATTCTCTTCCCTAACAGCCTGGAATCTTTTTCAATTCCTGTAGGTCTTTGAAAAGACTTCAAGGGCAATTTGATTGAAACCCTACAGTATTGACAGAAAAGGGCTCACTAAAAGCTGCAGCATTTGAAAAGCAAAAAGAAAAACACAGGCCCCTGTCAACACATCTTTAAAAAAAATATATAGGTATTGTTGTGATGCTTTTATCAGTGTTGAGCTTTTATGATGCCAGGAAAAAGAGAAATTGAGAAAGAGAAAAGCAGAAAAAGGTATTCTCTTGGCTCCAAGTGGGAATAACATTACATTAATTTCTCCACTAGCAGACATCTCTAGGCTATCTATATAAAGCAAAACTGTAACATGCTAAGTTGATGGAGGAAAAGATTGTTTCAGATATTGCCCTCTGTGTCCTTTCCCTAGGACTTTTACCCTAACAAAGCACCACACATTCAGGACTTCAAACAGCAGGTAGCTTTCTCTCATAGCTCTGGGTGCTACAGGTCTATAATCAAGATGCTAGCTGCTTTGGTAGCTTCTGGGGGCTCTGAGAGAGAATCTATTCCATGCCTGTCTACTAGCTTCTGGTGGTCTCTGGGGGTCCTTGACTTGAAGCTAGAGCACTCCAATCTCTGCCTCCGTTTCTGAATGGCATTATCCCCATGTATCTCTGTGTTCCTGTGACCCAATTTAGCTCTTCTTACAATGGCTCAATATTTGATTTAGAGTCTCCCATAATCCAGGATGACCTCATCCTAATTTGCTCATATTTGCAAAATTCTTTTTCCAAATAAGGTCACAATCACAGGTACCAAGACTACAACTTCAATATAAATGTTTGGGAGATAAAGTTGAACTCACAAGTTCCTCCACAACACAAAGTAGCCTGGCCACTGCTTAGCTATTAATCAGTTAATACTGTTTAGTTGATCCTTTCTAGAAGTCCCTATACTCCAATATTTTTCATAAGCACTTCCTCAAATCCTTCCACTTCAGGAGAACTATTCAGAGAGATCCACAGGTGCAGGAGATACCCACACTGATTCTCAGCCAGCGGCTTGCTACTCATAGTGTACTGTGGGCCTTGTGTGGGTGCGCTGCCATATTTTATTTTAGATTTTACAAAGAGAGGACAATTTGCTGTGAATAAGAGGTAAGGAACATAATCCATCTGGTCTTCGAATAAAGACTGTGTGTTCACTAGAACACAAGAGAATTCTGCCTTGTGAGTATCTAAAAGAACAATGTTGTGGTATACAATGGGACTACACAAACCAACAACTCTGGAGCAAGTAGTAAGTGTTGCAGCTGAGGTGATTCTTATGCACACTATGAAGCAGCACCATAGTGTGGTAGAAACTGCATTGTAATTGCTGGCTATTTGTTTATGCCATTTTGAGACGTCAGACTTTTCATGTACCAATAAATCTGTTAATATCTACAGCATAAAAATGTCAAGAACTTTTGTTTTTTTAATTTTATTTTAAAGAGAAAAACACAAACAATGAAAATGTTTCAAAACAGGGTAGAAGGATGGTTACAGTACTTAATACGCTGTGTACTGGTGTCTTCTAGTAGATATTCACAGTGCAGTACATCAGCATGCTATCTTGTCGAAACAATGTTAGCACAAAACATTCTCTTCAAGGAACAAACAGAAACTAGCTGTATAACTACCTTAGTTATCTTGTAAATACATACAGTTTTGTCCTTTTACCCATTCTTCCTTTCATCTGTCACAGTTTGTCTTTTCTTTTGAACAGTTTCTTCCCAATTCACAGTATCTATTGTAGGAGATTTTTTTTTTATTTTAAAGAGAAGAAAGAAAAAGCAGAAAAATCAGGATGCAAACAAAACTAAAAAACAACAATGAAAGCAAAATGACAGCAGCAACAACTAAAAAACAACAGTAGTTATATAGGTTCTCAAAACAAGATAACAGGAATTTAGCAATGGTTGTTATACTGCATATTGTCATCTTCAAAGTAGTTGCCCAGGTTACTAGAAACAGAATAAAACAAAACAAATCAAAATAAAACAAAACATTAGATTGCAAAGCAGGCAGAAGGAAATCCCCCACAGTTGCTATGATATACACTGCCATCCTCCAAATAGATGTCCAGACCACCAGCCCCAGGCCTGCAAAGTCAATCAAACAACATAAGCATCAAGCTATTCCTTTCACTTCAGTTGCTATCATCTCACCCTGGGAATCAGCTCTCAAGAGAGTTTTTGTTGCTGCTGTTATTGTTGCTGCTGCTGTTGTTGTTGTTTTATACCAAGAATCAAACTCAGGATCTTGCGCTTGCCAGGCAGGCACTTATGCTGCAGAGCTACATCCCTGGCTATCGTCTCACTTTGTGTCCTCCAAATCATAAGTGGCTGCTTCACAGAAGGGTGCACTCTGTATTCTTGCTGAGTAATCTCCTCCCCAACCCCATGGTGGAGTCCAGTTCACAGAGGGACATGCTTTTCCTTTGTTTTCATCTTCAAATATGGATCAAATGCTGCAACCTGAGCACCACTGTCACTAAATAATGCCTTCAGTGTTTATCAGTTGCTGAACTTGATGTGTATCTAAGCAGAATTTCAGATTTGCAAAGAAATCATTTGGAGTAACAGAAACTGTAAAATTTACCCAGTGATTTTTTTCACTGTGTGAGAATATGGATCCCACACAGCCATAGGATAAAATCACCCATCTTTATCTGAGAACATGGATCTTAAGAACTTGAAACTATCTATAGCTTCTAAAGAACAGTCCTGCCCCAAACATCACTCCCAGAAATTGCTATACAAACCAAAAACCTGCATGGGGATTTGTAAATTCTTTTTTTTTTTTTTTTTTTTTTTTGACTGGGGATTGAACTCATGACCTAGCTCTTGCCAGGCAGGCACTTATGCCACTGAGCTAAATCCCCAGCCTATATGGGGATTTGATCTGAAGATATATGAAGAGTTGCCTGAACACTAATGCCCAACCATACTCCCACAGAACAATGATTGTATAAAGATTCCCTTATCAGGTATTTTTCCAACCATGAGAAATAGAAATAAAGGAGAAGTATCAGGAGAGGTATCAGTCTTGGAAGATACAAATAAAAGAAAAGTGAAAAATGCCTAGATAATGTCACCTCCTTGTGGTTGTGTCTGGGGGCTCTGACTCCCTTCTCTATGGAGTTTCCATGCAAACATATCTATAAGGAACATTTCCCACAACTTAGATGATGAAGGGGAGAGCCATGAACTAAGAGATCTGTCCAAATATTCTCTCAGAAAAAGAAGTCATATTCATCAAAATGAGGAAAAGAATGGGAATCTTGGAAAAAGGATAATGTTCTCTATTCAAGCTCCAATAGTCACCTTCATCTCTCTGCTGCCCTCTTGTTCTCTAACCTGCTGACTAGTAAACCCATTATCTCTGACCTGAAAGGCTAAGTTAATGTTAGAGGGAAAAACACGAGATTCCAGGTCATGGTGGTCTCCCACCATTCTCCAAGGTCCACAGGAAAGCTACCTAAGAATACTTTTTTCCATGCCCTACTTGGAATCTGGGCCAGATATTCAGAAACCACCAACAAACAAACTCATGAATTTATACAGAAAACTCTAGAAATGTGAACTGTGCTGAATCTGTCTCTCCTGACCTATCATTTACATTTCTCTCTTTCAGAAATTTCCTCCCTACTTCTTGCCACAAAATGCACCAGCACAAACCTCAGTGCTGTCACCAGAAAAGCATGTTCCCTTTTATAAGATATCCTAGTGCTACCAAGCTAAGTTTCTAGGAATTTGTGTGCGGCATGAACACCCAGAGTCAGAGACAAGAAACATCTTACCTTTTTTTTCCTGGACACGCAGGTGGACCTCACCTCTCACTCCCTCACATCTAGTTATGACTGGGAACTTTAACTCTAATCTGTGGGTAATGAGAAATCTGCATTACTCACAGAACTGGCCAATGAAACATCTACATACAGTAATCCTTGCACTTGCCCCATATATCAACCCAGCACAGCAGATATGACCACTCTGGAAGCCACATGGCCACAAGATAGTGAAAACTGGTTCCCGAAATCATCACTAGTAACCTGCAATCAAGAAACACCCTTTAGGTGCTAATGATGTAGCTCAGTTGTAGAGCATGTGTTTAGCATTCATGAGGCCCTAGATTTGATCCCCAATGCTGTAGAAAACAATCAGAATATCCATTAGCATATTACATAAGAAATAAAATTCTATTGTGCTCAAGACATATATTCTTTATTCAGTGACTCCATCTTAAGGCTTACCTTCCTACTGAGGTGCACATCAAGAGGCAGTCATTTTTCTGAAACTATTCCTAATGACAACAGAGAATTTGCCTCCTATTGATAATAAAACCTTACTAAATTGTAGGCTTCCATATCACTGTACAGATAAAACAAAAAAATGCTGTAGAGGCAGATTGAGTTTGGATCATATTCCATAATGTTCTTCCCAGCTGCTGAATACCAACTCACTTTCTCTGATTCTAAAGCCTTCTCTGTAATTGGGGTAACTGATTACCCCATTGTGGTGGATTGACAACTGGTGGTCAACTTGTTGACAATAGCTGAACTGAATCAGTGTGGTGCTGGGTATGGATAACCCACCTGAGGATTGTTACCAGCAATATAAAAAAGGACAACTGGAGATAAAGAAGTTGTGTTGTTGGTTCTCCTGTTGCTGTTGGCTTTCCTAAAGGAGGTTGTCAAGCTTCTTTCCTGATATGAACTTGGCTGTTCTCATCATCTGAGGAGCTTGTTACCTTGTTGTCACTGAGAATGGCTCTAGTTCACTTTGGGGGAGCTCTGATCTTACTTTGAGCATCACTTCCTGGCTCTGAAGGGGAAAGTGTGTGCTGTTCAATTTCCAGGAGAAGCTTATCAAGCTGGCTTCCTGATATGAACTCAACTCGTCATCAGAAGAGTTGGGATCTCATTGTCACTGAGGATGGCTGTGGTATTTTTCTGAAGAGCTCTGGTTCTTACTTTCCTGTCATTTCCTGGCTCCAGTGCAGAATCCTCAGCCTACTGGCACAGATCCTTCATCCTGCTAGTATAGACTTTCTAGCTTCCACCACTGACCTTTGGGCCTTCCCAGCACAGATCCATGAAACAGACTTGCATGAGTCATCGCTGTGGGCTCTAGGCCTCCAGTTAGAATTGTGTGGGTAAGCTGAACTTAAGCAGGACAGTGCTGTGGGATCCAGGCCCTCTGCTGGATTCTTTGGAGTCTTCAGTGTGTGGACAGATTTCCTGCACTTTTTGTGTTTGACTCTTTGAGTGACTATTATAAAATAATTCTATATATTATGTGTCCTGTATTGAATCACTTTCCTTGCAAACCCTGATTATAGCACCTATTAACTATAGGAATAAAGTTTTAAAGAATAAGATTATAGGAGGTAAAATCAAAGCACTTAGCACAGTGCCTGATAAACAGTAGATCCACAATAAATAGAAGCTGTTATTATTATTACTTACATTAACTAGTTAGTTATCTACTTGATTTCACCCTTTGACAATAAGAACACTATCCTTCCACATAGGTATGTCATTTCATACCCATTACAGGGTTTAACCTGACATTTTTATGAGGCAAACTGGGAAGGCTGTGTTGTTTGTCATTGATCATAGAGCATTGAACATAATGTTGTTAAACAGTTTTTTGATAACACAGGATATGCTGAATTTATCTTTGTATCCTCCCATCTAGAGCAGTGATCATTATTTCCCTGAAAAGAAGCTATTCTTCATGTCAGTATTGTTATTCACTAACTGTGACCTCCACCACACAGATCACATCTGTAAACTTTTCTCTAAAATCTGAAAATTGGCCTGCACAGAAGAAACCCTCAACAATGGCAATTAGTAAACTAATCTTGCTCTGATAGGTAGACAATTTAATTCTTGTCAAGGGGGTTGCTGGGAGGCAGTGGTTGCAAAACAACAGATAGTTTTGTGAGAATATTCAGATTTGAGATTGACAGTCACCTAAGATTCCAAGACCTCCTAACATGCATGTGTGGTATGTTTCACCACCACCACCAGGACACTCATCCGAAGCCAAGAATTCTTCAGTTTAGACCTGGGTAGCTAAAAGTAAGCAATGCAACTTTCCCCCTTTCCTCACAATGTAG
Source organism: Hydrochoerus hydrochaeris (assembly GCA_004027455.1). Lineage (NCBI taxonomy): Eukaryota > Metazoa > Chordata > Mammalia > Rodentia > Hydrochaeridae > Hydrochoerus > Hydrochoerus hydrochaeris. The sequence goes on from PVLA01006573.1 coordinate 70,012, forward strand.
GAATAAAGCTCAAGAACAATGATATATGTGCATGATATACGTATATGGGGGATACCACTATTGTAACAAGAGCCATTTTTGTCATCAATACTCTTGAATTTTTGATCTCTTCCCCTCATCTCATGGAAGATCTTATGTCACAGCACATTCTTTCTCTGCTTAGGGTTTGGACATCAGTGAATTATTATTACAACAATTAATTTCATATTACATATTAAAGACAAATATTACATTAAAGACAAATATATTCATTCTTAAATTCACTGTTTCTTAGAAACAAACTCAAAAATGAATCATTTCTTCAAAAATGCCATAATAATTTTCATTTCATTCAAGACATGTTCGTATCACAGATAAGTAAGACTAGCAAGAGATAAGTCACACTCTACTTTCTCAAGATTGTTTCAACTCAGTAAACTGATTAGCAGCCTTTGAAATAAAAAATAAAACAGGAATTGGGATGGCAAGGCAGAACAAGAGCTGAGATGAGAAAAATAGGTTGGAATTAAGCTTTGATATAGCTGGAGGAAATGTAGTTCATTTACTCTGTATATAAATAATTGCCCTGATTTCATCTAAAGAAGTTTGAAAGAAGATTCTGTCAAGTTGAGAGTGTCACCAGAAGGGCTGCCATGCTAAGGCCAAATCACCTCTTTAAGTGGCATTTCTCCATAGGGCAAAATCTAGTCTTCCCCTTTGTAAGCTCTGATATTTGAAGTCGTCAGCTCCCAACAGTGAATTCATCTCTTAAGGGTTTCAGCTCATGGGGAGATTGAGGAATAAATAAGACAACACCAAGTCATGTAAATTTCCAGGGACCCCATGCATGTCTTCTGTGGTCAGCTCAGTCTCTTCATGAATACAACATGGAAATATAGACTGAGCAGCTACCTTCATGAGTCTGGCATTGTTGCAAGCTGTAGGACTAGAATTATGTGACTTTCAGTCCATTAATCTCCACAACAGGAACCTATACACCTTCAAAACTCAGTGTATCAAGTCACAGACCACGTGGGTCCTCTTGCTTCACAGAGAGACGTTGGCTTCTCTGTCTCTTGTTCTCTAGCACATATATGATCACAAGAACCATATGATGCTTTTATTCATGCCCTGTCCCCATAAGAACTAGTGCTACTTTTCCCCCAAGAAAAATACATTTGGCCTGCTTTGGAATGTACTTGTTATTCATTTGACATATTCACTCTCAATATTTAGATAATCATTTTTACCTGAGAGACAAATATTCTTATTATTAAATTTAATTAATAAGCACAAATTCTCTGTCAAAGGAAAAATCTGAAATGGCAGGTTTTGTAAGCTAAAAGAATAAATAGAACTTGAGGCACAATGCACTTGTTGAATGAACACTAGACCAGACTTCAGAAAAAAAGTGGGTTCTTGACTTTGTCAAGCTGCCCAAACATGGAGAAATGCTGTTTTAACATATGTACTTCTAGCCTCAGATCATCATGTGAAAATAAAGAAAATTAGCTAATTCACAGGATTTCTTTTAGTTCTAAATTTCTATGATTCTAAAATACAGAGTTGACATGCTACCATACTGAAAAGAATAAAAAGCTCTACTAAGAAAAATAAAGCTACAAGTGATCGAGTTTTTGCCAAGTTCTAGACACTTTGTACATACTTTATCCTCCAGTCCTTAAAACCACCCTGATAGTAAGTCCTATCATCTGCATTTCACAAATGAAGAAAGCAAGATCTTGTGCAATGATTCATCTAATGTTACTGACTGAATATTCATACCCCCCAAAAAATCTTATTATCACCAACCCCAAATATGAAAGTATTTGGAGGTAAAGCTTTTGGGAGGTATTTAGTTTAGAAAAGACCCAGAGAGTGGGGTCTTACATGATAGAATTGGTGTCCTTATAAGAAACGACCAAAGGAGACTCTTCTTTCTTTCATTGCCTTCCAACCCCCTCCCTATCCCTTCCCCTCTCCTCTTTTCCTCATCTTCCTCTTCCTCCTTTCCTCCTTCTCTTCTTCTTCTCCTTCTTCTTCCTGTTTTTCTTCCTCTTCCTCCTCCTTCTACTTTTCTCTCTCCCTCTTCCCCTGTCCTCCACTCTCTCCCGGTTCTCTCTGTCTCTGATGTAAGGACCTGGCAGCTATCAGAGAAACAGTCTTAAACCAGGAAAGAAATCAGCCAGTATTTTGATCTTGAATTTCTCAGATTCCACAACCATATGAAATAAACATTTGCTATTGAACCCACCTTTGTTGTGGTACTCCATGATAACAGTTTGAACTAAGACATGGAATGCCCAATAGTTAGAACCAGTTTTGAAGTCTGTGCTAAAAAAAAATAAATAAATAGAAAACAAATGAAACTATACTAAAATGTCTGAAGAAACCATCCCCACTACAGCCTGTTATATGCCAAGTCTCAGGTCTTATGCACTGCTACGCTGCTCTGAAAGTCGGATTAGAAATTAATTTGTGTCAGTGCCAACCCTACCTACAAACATGTACTGAATGACCTAGATGGTCTGATTTGAAGGGCAGGCATTCTACAGGTCACCTTTCAAAACTATGTCATCAGGCCAGGAGCTGCTAATGCTGAGTACCTGCTAAACCACCCTTTAAAAACTCTGTCCTTCTGAAATGAGCACAGCTGTCTTCCTGTGGCTTTCTTTCAAACTACAGTTTTCACTAAGTTGGAAGGTAGAAGTTCACTGCACTGAGCTGTTTCTCAGATGTTACTTGTGACACAAGAGAGCACCAGATGCCTGGGGAAGGGAAAAGGATGGGAGGAAAGAATTGGCTAGACCGAGAAGGAAGAGGGACAGGGAAGCAGATGAGGAAAACAACCTGCTCCTGCCTTTGCTGGAACCAATCCTGGAGAAGAATCCTGCACTTGGCTTGAGCTGGGATGTTAAAGCCATTATTTATAGCTTGCAGCCTCCCAAATCAGGCGACACTACTCATATGGGAAAGTTACCAAAAGAAGCTGGGAGTATGTCATGGAGGGGGAGGGACGCTGCCATAGCAGATGGTGGCCATGAGAGCTGTGACAGCAGCCAAGGGCTTATTCAGAGTGGATTCTGTTCTGCTTTTCAGGGCACTTGTTTCCACGCTAAGGCTGAGCCTCCTGATCTGCTGATGCTGCTTCTTCCTAGTTTAAAACAGTGGCCTGCTCGGCATCCGGACTCCTCAGCTCTTAGGGGAGGCTGTGCTGAACTCAGGCAGAAAATTGGAATTTCCCCTTCCTGCCTCATTAAAGAAGTGATCTAAGTTCACTTCCCTAACAGGAGAAATTCAGGCTAAATTTAGTCTGGAGGAATGATGAGCAAAAGCATCAAATTCCATGATCCTTCTTATGTGTCATTAAGAAAGGCACTGGAGTAAGAAAGAAATCTCTGCCTGTGTCCTTACTGCCAGAGGAATTTGCTGTAACTCCATCTGCTGCTTCTCATGCTAAGGATGACAGTCGTCTCTAAGAACCCATGAAATTCTTTTACAGAATACAGTTTGCATTTTTACTGTTATTGAGGCTGAGTGTTTTACAGGTCACAAAAACTCATTGTCTTTCATATGGAATATCCACATAATGAAGGTGCCATATTGATGGGTGTTTCTTACAACAACTCTTTTAATTCTTTACTTCACTTCCCACTTGTTGACCCTTTGGTTTCAGCTTTTGCAGCCCCCATTATGGGTATGAGATTTTTTGTTCAAGGGTGGACTGCAAGAAAAAAACTTGGAGAGTGAGATCATAGGTTTCACTAAACTCCACAGTCACCAAACATACTGAGTCACTTTTGGCAGCATGACCAGCCCAACAGGAAGGCAGTGTTTGGGGCTCTGTGCCCACTCTGAGATGAGCACTCTGTGAGAAAAGATTTCATGCAAAAACCCTGTAGCAGAGTAGGGAAACTTTTGAGAACATGCAGCCCTCAACATCTGCCCCAGAAAGTAGCACTTGTGCGATAATTTCTGCACCCAGCAACCTGGTCTCTATTTTCATCAAGCAAATAGAAACAAGGGCAAACTTTCTGCTGCTCCAACCTCTCTACCTCCCCAAACCACCCAGTGCTTCCAGTTCCTGCCACAGACTCTGACTCCTCTCATTTCCTTCCTGAGCAGAGTGCTCTCAGCACCCTCCGCCCCACTCTGAGAGTGGGTGGCAAAAGGGAAGTCTCTGGGGCAACCAGGGGAGCAGAGTCCTGGGTGTGTGCTGGGCACTAGGGCCACCATGGAGTTCCACAACCTTTGGGTGCAGCATCATGTAAGCCCAATGGGTGAGGTACTATGTGTCCCTTGACTCTAAGGTTTAGGCAGTTAATGCAGAGATGTTTCTGTTCGCCCTTCTTACTTACTAATACAAACAGTGGCCTGGGAGAAGTAGCAGGGACCTGCAGTGACACAGGACAGAGCCAGTGCTAGGACTCAGGTCTCCTTGATGACTTCCACCTTCCACTGCTGCTCACTATCTCCTCAAACTAGGGGTAAGAGAAAAACGAGTCCCTGTGGATCTTGGGGTGGAAACATGTGAAAACCTCCAGCCAAGTGCTATCTGAATTAGAAATTGTGCAGCTTTATTTTTTTATTAGTACATATTTGGAATATGTTCACTGTGGGGAGTTGCTAGCTATACATATATGGTGCATCTTATCTTTTTATTTTCCTTTTCCCTGCCCTGTTTCCCCTCCCCCTCCATCCCTAGAGCTGCTTCCCATCTATTAAAGGTCTACCTCTCTATTTTCTATCATCTATCCTTTATTTTGCTTTTTAAATCAAGAAATCATGCAGCTTTAATCTGCTCTGCCCACATGCTTCATGAGCCATTTGGTTGGCTGCTCCAAGGATGCAACCTCATTGCCTTGTGCCAGCTAAATACTGTGAAGTACTCAAAATTCATTTCTCCTCCAAGTGAAGGGGAGGAGCCTTCCCCGACACCAGTGTCTCTTTTTTGCAGCCCAGCAGCCTGTTGCTACAGTGGAACCATGTGGAAACACATAAGAGGAAGCTGTGGTCTAGCATTAGCAGAAAACTCAGAGACGCAGTGTCAAGGACCTCAAGGTTACCCACATCTGCAAAGATCCCTGTCCTGCCACCCCCATGTCACTGTGCCAAGAGTAGTGTAAAGTACGTGAATTTCTCTGCCAATGGCAGATATGGTCCATATTGATTTATTTTAATACAGGCTTCTGAGAATTTTTTTTTGAGACAGGGTTTCACTGTGTAATTCAGGCTGGCTTCAGACTCACTATGTAGCCTAAGCTATGTACAGCCACACCAGCTCTGAGAGCTTAAAATGTTTTATCTTCTTTGGGTTGTGGATCTACTTGTAGCATAAAACCTAGGTTTTAACTGGAAGCCACACCGTCTTCAAGAAATGTACAGAGAATTTCAAGCCTCCAATATTTTTCATGTGGATTAGCTACATGCTGTTGCTTGCCTTGTCTTTTCTTATGTAACAAGACACTGAGAGGAACTCTTGATAGTATGGGTCAGGTGTTGAGACGGGATCTTAAATGTCCCCAAAGGCCAGTGTGTTAAAGGCTTGGCTCCCACATAGTGTACAGGGAGGGTGTGGAGCTGGATGGAAGGCCTTCAGGTCAGTAGGGCATGCCCTTGAAGGCAGCAATGGAACCCAGATACAATGGTGCCTTGGTTCACAAACTTAATTCTTTCTACAACTCTGATTGCAAACTGAATTGGAAGAGAACTGAATCAAATTCACTGTTTAGGTTCATTACTAACTGAAGGGGAAATTGGATTTGGTTCTCTCCCCATTTTTCCTCTCTCTCTTCCAGCCCGTGTGGTAAGCAGTTTTTCTCTGCTATGTGATCCTGCCATGAGAGGCTGCCTTGTTACAGACTCAAAGATGGGGCCAACCACTCATGGACTGAAAACTCCAAGACTGTGCACCAAAATCAGCTTTTTCTCATTCTAAGCTGATTATCTCAGGTAGTTCATCATTGCAACAGAAACCTGACTAACACACCAGGGATCTCCAGCATATCAGATGCTATTTTACAGATGAATAAAAGGAGGTCAAGATTTGATCTTATGGATCTGACCCAGATCTTACAGCTGGAAACAGCTATGATTCAATTTCAGGCCTGACTGGAACCTAGGTTCTTTCCATAGTGACACTCCTACCATCTCAGATACAGCTTTCAAAGGTCAGTCAATCAACTCTTCTTCCTCCACTTAAAGCTGAGTGTGTAGAAACCACAGAATTTATAATCCACTCATAATCCTTGCCCAAAAGATCCAGTGAAGGTGGGCCATACTGTTACCATCCCACTAAAACACTAAGCAGAGAAAGTGTGAACTGCCTCCTGATCTTTAAATGTTCTCCTTCTAATATTCCAATTATGCATCTACTTTTAAATGAGTATACAGGCTGGTTGATATCAGGTTGTTTCCTGCTTTTCCTTTACATTTATGCCTTTATCAGTGTGTCTGCCCTAGTTACAGTGCTATAGAAGGATTCTAGATTCTAATGTTTGATTCAGCACTAAACAGAATCATCCACTAGTAGTGACCAATAATGGTTTGATCTCTACAATGAAGAGATGCCAGTGACAACAACGATGATGATGACGATGGGGTAAAGGAAAGGAAGCTTTGTTCCGGCAGAGCACCTGGCATGCCTCGCTGATATTGCTACTGTCCATAGAGCTCTAGGAGGAAACTACAGGAGGGGATTCAGGAGACATGGGGAGCAGGGTCTCTATGAACTGGTTTCTCCAATAGAAGCAGATAAAAGATTATGTCTCCTCCTTCCCAAAGCACTGAACAAGGTAGCAGAAGACATTTAGAGGCTGTGGGAGGCAGCTGCTTCAGGGAAAAGTGCCTGTTAGCAAACAGGAGCATCACCTGCTTCCCACACTGGGAACCAACCACCTCTGAGTCATAACTCACCAAGCCCAGATCCAAACTGACAGGCTGGGGAAGCAGGTCAACAAAATCCTCACAGCAGAGCCAATGGACAACTGGCTTCCCTGATGATATCCCAAGCATAATGCCTACTGGGGAAAATCCAGTGTGGACAGCCTGCTCACCAGGTGAGCCCCCGCAAATAAGTCAGCCCTCCCTGCTTGTGGTGGATCCTAGTCATCCCATGGCCAAGCCCACATACCAGAGGCCTGTGCAAGGCTTTTTTCATCAAACACATCTATACCTGGTCTGAGAACAAACAAGGGCAGAAATAATAAAGACAAGAACTGTAGAGTAACTTGCACACAAACAAAAACCTTCCCAGAAGGTGCTCAGACCTGTGAATATATTTAAAACTGCTCAGAATTTATCCCACCAGATTTTTACATAAGTCAAAAATTCCCTTTAGTTAGTAAAGAAATTAGACTTAAGTGAATAAAGACTACAAATATATTGCTAGTCTCCAAGTCCATCTATCACACATCCCTATTACCCTCTTACCACCTTGCACATAGAACTTTCATTTCTTATCACAATCATGGTGCACTGAGTGCTTTCAGGGAGAATGAATATCACAGGAAATGTATAAATTGTAAATCTTATTTTACTTTTAAAATATATTTACATTTATAAGCAACTGTATGTCAGTGCCTTCCAATCTTTTTTAAGAAGCTATCCATTTTTGGAAAGGAAATATGAATACTTTCTAGCTTGCTTTAGAAAAAAGACACAGAAATCAATCCACAAGCTCATATTTCAACTATCTCTTGTCATTTGTGATATTTTATTCTGTAGCTCATAGAGATGAGATCTGTAAAAGTATTAAAAATGTGCTTTCTGAGTCATATATTACCATTCTGTTTTAATTGCAGGTAAAGATGACACATTATAATGAAGACATTTCACTCCCACTCAGAAAGAAAAAGGCTAAATTATGAGCTGTATAGGATGGGGCATTGAAAGATGTCTGACTGTGAAATTCAAAAAAAAACACCATCATTTCTCTGTATGTAGTATTAACAGTCCTACTATTCCTCCCATTTACTTAAGTAAATAGCATTTGTTTGCTAAAAATATAGATTATTTTATACTTGAGTACATGTTAGCAATGGTGCTATTATTTCTGCCTTTGAGGTCAAGTGAAAAGAGTAGTGTGCCCGCTTCTAAGATGGGCTCTGACCACTCACCCCTTCTCATATCCCATTACCAGACTACATCACAGCCTTGGGGCTTAGTGGAGAGGAGTGGGGGGCAGCACAGGATCTGAAACCAACCTGAGTCCACATCCCAAATGTACTATTGTCTTGTTCTTTTAATGTGACATCTTGCTCCGTCTCCCACTCGATGCTTCATTCTGCTCATCTGTAAAGTAGACATGGTAACATCTGATTGGGAGAGTTCGGTCAGTAATACAGAATGTACTTAGAACACTGTCCAGCACATAATAAATGTTACATATGCATCTGCTCTTTTAATGACAATGATCTTTTTTTCACAGTGGTGACTTCCTTGTACTCCCATTTGCATTTCTCTCTAGCCCCTATTTCCTTCCCCTCAGTCAACTGCAAAAAAAAAATCAGATGACATCTGAGCCCCCATTAGTTATGGGAGCACTGAACTCCCCTGTAGTTCAAACTGGGTATTGACTCCTTTGTGACTTACACTACTCAGGAGACATTTCTTCACAGTTTTGTTTGTTTGTTTGTTTGTTTGATATCAGGGATTGAACTCTCAACCTCACACTTGCCAGGCAAGCACTCACACTGCTGACCGGCCCTACTCAGGAGATATTTCTACCACAGCACTTAATATACTTCTAATTTTGTTTATACTCGTGTGTAGTAGGCTGATAAACATCTTTTAGAAGCCCACTTAGGAAATACCTTGACAGACAATTTTGACAGGAAAGATGAGCCAAAGAGTCTGACTGTAAGGAAAAAGAGAAATAGAGAATTAGCTTCTCCATAAGGGAGGCAGTTAGGGATGGAACAGGCCATGAAAACTGAGTTGAATTCATGGGTAAAAGCAGTAGAGCAACATTAAAAAGTATATTTTAGTTTGTGGTAAGAGGTGGTCTGTGGGAGATTCTTGGTTGTTGGGGTTGAACATTTAAGACTGCAATAGGTTCAATTTAAATTCACACTTCTAAGATGTAAAAGAGATCCAAAACTTAGTAAAAGCCTGATACATGCACAAAGGGCCAGGTGGTATATGTCTGGGAAGAAATCAAGGAAAAGTGTTTTATGTGGAGATGAAAAACAGAGAGAAGAGGCATATAATGAAATGAGGCAGAATGTGGGAGGGAGTTCAAGAGGCTTACAACACGGAACAGATTGAAAATCAAAACCCGTAGAAACTTTTGGAAACTCTGATGATGCTGTCGGGATTCGTCAGTTGATGTGTGATTAAAGGCTTAGGGTCTTATTACTTAAATTGCAAATCCCAGGCATATTAACTGGGTCCTTCAAGAAACAGACTGGACTCTCTCCAGGAGAAATTTACCAGGGAAAACATCCACAGATGAAACCTGAGTCTTCTAAGAGACAAAAGAGACTTCCAAGAGTAAGGCAGCTCTGACTTCTTCAAAAGGAGAAGGAAAAGGAAGGAAGGAAGGAAAAGGAGGGAAGTAAGGAAGGAGGGGAGGAGGAAAGTTCTCAGATCTGTCAAGCTGTACAGAGAGAACATCCTTGGGCCCAAGTTACTTTTGGGGGAGGCCTCCACCTCACAGGAATGGGGCAGCCATGGTACATCACCATGCTCAATGACTAGCTAGAAAGTTTGTACTCAGCAGTAACATGATGATAGATCCAGAAGGGCAGCACCAGGACCATCAGTCACCCATGCTCCCAGAGCAAGAGATCAATGCTACACATTTTCATCACCACCACCCAGTGAGAGCTCGGGTGATAAGAATCATATCTGATGCATCATTCAATACTCAACTGCTCCATAAATGTTTGGAAAATAAATTTCTATAGCCTAAACAACTATGGAAATCCAATGTTACACACATGAAAATTTATATTATTCTTTTATTTTGTTGTACTTTTAATTTCCCAAATAAAAATCTCTATTTAAAATAGTATTTAGAAACATTTTATGATGGTTCTTCAAAAATTAAGCACAAAGTTACCATGAAATCCTGCATACACCCAAAAGTGTAGAAAATATGGATATAAAGAGGTGTACACCCTTGTGCTGGACATCGCTATTTACAATAGCCAAAAAGTAGAAAGAACCCAAACACCAATGAGTGGGTGAATGGATTAAAAAATGTGGAATATGCATGTTATGGAATACTATGCAGCTTTAAAAAGGGAAGGAAATTCTGGCACATTTTACAACATGCATGAAACCTGAGAACATATGCCATATGAAATAAGTCTGTCCTGAAAGAACAAATACCACATATAGTGATTTCATTTATATACGGTACCCAGAATAGTCAGATTTATAAAAATAGAAAGTAGAATAGTGGTCCCCAAGAACTAGAAGGAGAAAGTGAGTGGGACTCAAGGCTTAATGGACAAAAGAGTTTATGCTTGGGAAGAAGAAAAAGTTCTAGTTGTACTAGTTTCACAGCCAGCCAGTTGTGCTTAGTTGTACTTAATGTCACTGAATTAAACATCTAAAACAGTTTGAAGTAGTAGATGCTATATATTTTTGTCATGATAAAATATGCATATTATTTAGAGGATGTTAGGGTTTGTATCTAGATGCCTCCTCCACAAAGCCTCATGCAGTCATGGGGGGCAGGCTTTTCAGAGGCAGCCGAATCTAGAGTGTGATTGATTCATGGTCCAAAGCTGGCATTAAAAGTGCAAGTGCTCTACCTGTCCTAGGGTGGGTAGCCTACATATATTATAAGGGACAGAAAGTAAGAAGCAGCTTGCTCTCCCATCCTCTCTTGTTGCTTTTGGTGTCTTCCACTGCCATGAATGATTGCCCCCTCTGCCATGCCACTCTGCTTTGGAACCAGCTAATTGTGGAATGAAACCTCTACACACTGTGAGCCCCTCCCTTAACTTTGGACATTGAGTATTTTGTCTCAGCAATGAGAAAAGTAATTAAGACACGGGATATATATGAGAGAAGAAAAAGTGAAGGATTCTCTGGGTACCATTCCTTCTCCTGCCTAAGCCCTGACTCTGCCTCCAGCCCTCTGGTGAAGTCAGTAGCTACCATTTTCTCTTAGCCCCTTGCCTGGAGGGGTGGCTCCAGCGACTTCTCTAATCATCCTCTTCTCAGAGCCTGCTTTGAGCAATTTCTTAGCCTTTCCTAGGAACTTCACTCTAGAGCAGCCATGCTAGGCTCCCAGTCTCTAGAGCTACTTAGGCCCTGATATTTGGCCCTGATCTTTGGTCCATTTAAAACTGAGATTTCTGTTTTAAAACAAAAGTAGATTTGTTTTGGTAAAAGTATCCCAGACGGCATCTCTTTCCCTCAAAGATTCAGGCAGGACTGGGGAGGAAAAAAAGAAAGCCCAAGTGAGAAACCAATTAAATCACTAGCAAAGGGCTGCAGGGTGGAGGGGAGTGGCATCCAGCAGGGAACTGTGCTTGGTGTTGACAAGAAACAGCATAAAAAGAGTGGCCACAAGTGCCCCTGACACCAGTTCCTCTCTCCTTTCCTCTGCTTGCTCTCTGTCTTTGGTCAGGGGCCCTTTCCACTTCCAGGCATTGGATGGTTACAGATGCCCTGCCTTTCTCACCAATTCCTCCTTCCTTCCTTTATCGCTTCATCACCTGGATCACACTAGAGGTTCCAAGGCATCAAGGACCCTGACTTTAAAGACTGGGCTCCATGTACCGGGTGTTGATGGAAGTGAGTCAAGTGCATCAAAGAAGAAGACATGAAATCAATAGGAAGTGTAAAGGTTTCCAGACAGCTGACCCAATGCCCCAAAATCAAGGTTACAAATTGTCCAGGATACCATAGTTAGTGGGGACAGAGAGGGCATGGGATATTCAAATAAACTGTAGAAAAGTATGGCTATTCCCAGCATGGTCTTATTTCATCTGATCTCTGAGCAGCTTGTAGCAGGTGGTTTACTTTCAAGTAATCCTGTAGGAGAAAATGTCTTAGTTTCAAACAACAAAAAAGCAATTCTAAATACAGTAAACATACAAATATATTATTAAAGGATCAACATGTTGACCCATGATGAGTACCATGGAGTATCTGAAATAGGACATTTTGATTAACCCTGATTGGATCTCTGAGGTCTTTTATAAAAAGACACATAATTATTCCTTCTTTGAGGAATGTGCCAATGCTACCATATCCTTGGGCTTTCAAGTTTTTTGTGGGTATATTTTACTCTCTGTGTGTGTGCACATGTGTGTGTGCATACTAGATTCAAACCCAACATGTCTTCTATTCCTGAGTTAAACTCTCATTCTATCATTCTAGATTTTACTTTCATTATAAAATCAGCTTATGCATAAAAAATCTATGAATGAAAAAAGAGGTCAAGTCATACAATTATTATAAAGGAATTTAAGGCAGGAGGATAGTTGCAAGTTTAAATCCAGCCTGGGCTACAAAGTAAGCCCAAGGCCAACCTGAACTGCATAGCAAGACCCTGTCTTAAAACAAAACAAAAAGAATCGACATGTTCACAGGACTGTCAGGAGGTCATGCACAGCAAGCTTGGGGCTCAGGAGGCAGGACTATGTTGCAATGCCATTCCACTCACCTGATGGTTACAGATTGTTGGGCTCAGATAACCAACATTGCCAGTAAAGCAAACACACACAACTCTCTGCCAAAATAGTCTGCAGAAACAGTGGCTGTTGGAACTGCCTAGCAAATGAATTTCATACCACACCTGCTTTTTTGGATCATTAGTTTTTAGTTTAAAATCTAGTTAGTGGAACAAAGGTCACATGTCTGTGTCCTGACTGCAAGGGTTGCTGAGTATCCGGAAAACTGGTTGGCATCTTATTGGAGAATTCTCAAATAGTATGGTCAATATGCATAGGTATTGGAGGACCAAAAAGAATAGAATATGGCAATTGTAGGCAACAAAAGCAAAGCAGGAGGCATCTCAATTCCTGACTTGAAACAGTGCTGTAAAGCCACAGTGATAAAATTAGCTTGGTACTGGCAAAGACATAGACCTGAGGATCAATGGAACAGATTAGAACATGCAAGCACAACTACAAAGACACTCAGCCACCTGATATTTGACAAAGGGGCTAAATATGTCCACTGGAAGAAGGATAGTCTCTAATAAATGGTGTTGGAAATATTGGCTCTCCACATGCCAAAGACTGAAACTAGATCTAAGCCTATCATCACAAACAAAACTAAAGTCCAAATGGATCAAAGACCTAAATATTAAAACAGAAACACTAAATCTACTGGAAGACAAGGTAGGTAGAAGTCTTGGAGACATAGGAGTAGGCAGAGAATTCATGAACAAAACGCAAACTGCACGGGAAACACTTCAAAGAATCAATGATCGGGTTCTCATATTATTGAAATGTTTCTGCACTTCAAAAGAAATCACCGAAAGAGTGAAAAGAAAACCCACAGAGTGGGAAAGAATTTTAGCCAGCAACCCCTCAGACAAAGAACTTATATCCAAAACATATAAAGAATTGAAAAATATCAAGCCCCCCAAATTCAAAGACCCTCTCCAAAATTGGGCATCTGAGATGAACACACAGTTCTCAGAGGAAGATATACAAATGGCAAATAAATACATAAAGAAATGTTCACCATCACTGGTCATTCAAGAAATGCAAATTAAAACAACGTTGAGATTTCACCTCACTCCGGAAAGAATAGCTGCCATCAAGAAATCAACTGATAACAAATGTTGGCAAGGCTGCGGGGAAAAAGGAACACTGCTCCACTGTTGGTGGGAATGTAGACTGGTGCAACCATTATGGAAACCCATATGGAGAATTCTCAGAAGACTAGGATTGGAAGCCCCATTCAATCCAGCTGTTCCCCTCCTGGGTATTTTCCCTGAAGAACTGAAAAGTTCATATCACAGTGATATATCTGCACCCATGTTCATAGCTGCACAATTTGTGATAGCTCAATCCTGGAAACAACCAAGATGCCCATCAACTGCAGAGTGGATGAAAATGATGTGGTATTTTTGTACAATGGAATACTACTCAGCTATAAAAAAGGATGATCTTGAGCCCTCCATAGGTAAATGGAGACAAATTGAGACTATCCTCATTAGTGAAATAAATAAGAATCATATTTATAAATATCATATTGTGTCTCTAGTGTAAAAAGTAAATAAGAATTATAAGTGTAATAAAACCAAAATGTGTAACTGCTATTGTAAAAAAGAGAGGAAAAGAAAGTGCTCTAAGGGATATAACTGCATGTATGTTTGAGTGTATAAAATAGATGACCATATTGCTGAATCTTTGTTGGATCTTTGAGCAGAACTGTTTGTAGTCTGACTGTTTGAATGTTTACTATGTACCCTTTAACTTTGTAACTTGAACAACTACATCCAGGATGACAGTATGTAATTTATAAATTACTGATTTCTTAGTGGGCCTTTTTCTCATTTTCCTTTTTTTTCTTTCTTTCTTTTAGAATTCTGTATTGTTGTTACCCTTTTTTTCTGTTTTGCTTTTTTTTCTTCTCTTTAAATAAAATTTTAAAAATGTATAATTGCTATTGTAAAAAAAGAGGAAATAGGAAGCACTCTAAAAGATATAGCTGCATGTAGGTGTGTGGGATTGATGACCATATTTCTAGGTTCTTCTTGGACTGTTGAACAGATCTGTTTGCACTCTCATTGCTTGAGTGTACACTTTGTGTGCTTTAATATTGTAACTTGAAAAACTATTTCTAAAAGAACAATATGTAATCTATCAACTAGTGATTTCTTACTGTTTATCTTCTTTTCTTGAAATTCTGTAATATTTCTACCTTTTTTCTGTTTTTTTTTCTCTTTAAAGAAAAAAAGAAGAAAAAAAGAATGGAATATGACCTATGAGGACACTGCTGCCCTACAGCAATACCTCACATAAAGGTACACAGAAAACTAAATTCTGTCTTTGCTAAAAAAGGAAGAAGGATCTATTATGTAGACTCAAAAATCCTTATCAAGGACCAAAAGTATTTCACTGCTTTCATGGTAAATAGCAAACTCCTTAGGCCACCATTGAAATTTTAACACAATAGGGCTCCATTTGCCTTTCTGGCATTACTCCAATGACCTTTGAAAATTCACTGTCCCACTACAACCTTGCTAGCTAGATCCTGCTCCCCATCCTGGGCCCCAGAGTCTGCTTTCACCTTGGCCATTGTTGCTTGCTTCCCATCCCTGCAGAGCCATCTCATCTTCTCCAGCTATCAAAATCCTATATCCTTAAACACATGACTCTGAATACATACTGAGAGTGGTGCATTTTCCTAAATATGACATCTTTCTTAAGAGAGCCAGAGAGGAAGAAGTTAGCAGTTAATTCTTCCCCCACAAGCATGCTAGCAGCACTGCTCATTAATCTGGGTGCATTGGTACCATGTTTATGGAACTGTGCTGATAATATATTAGGTGTGTTATGAAAGCTGCAAATCCTCATGATAACCCCATCAAGTAAAAGTGTTCCCATTATACAGAAGGAAAGCCTGTATGACTCATAGGAAGCCACCAAAGAACAAAGAATAGTAGTTGAACCCAAATAGGCCTGTTCCTGAGACAAGGCTCTTAGCTACAAGCTAGTGACTGAGATATCTCCATTTCATAATGTAAAGTTAATCATGATCTCTTCAAAAAGAATGTAGTCTTAGAATTTTAAAGTAGGTTTTCACAAAATTTTTTGACACTAAAAATGATTCAGCAGAATGAAACATAGCAGTATTTCTCTCTCTCTCTCTGACTTTATTAGAAGGGAGCTGGGCAAGAAAGAAGTCAGATACAGCGATTGCAAGATGGCCGACTGAGTGGCGGCAGGATAAGAGAGCCTCTCTGAGGAAAAAAAAAAAACAATAAAAACAACTTAGGCGCTGGAATCTGGCCACATGGAGAAAGCCAGGCAAAAGGAGAGGAATTCTCATGACCTAGGAAGAAACTGAGGAAAAAGAAAAAGAAAAAAAAAAGAAAGAAGAAACATGGACAGAGGGCTGGAGCTGGGCAAGCCCCAATCGCTGTACTGGCACATCTTAGAGTCAGGTGACGCACGATTGAGCTGAGATCGCGGCCCTGCTGAGAGCGGGGGTTGGTGAGCTCCAGACCCTTGGCTGGGGGAGGCGCTGAGACAGGGAGTGGAAACAGCCTGTTAAGCTGCACGAACTTTGGTGAGTGATGAGAACTGTATTCCCCAAATCAGGAGGACTGGCTGGGGAACATTTTGGAGTTGGGCAGAGCTGGCTTGAATCAAAACCCAAGGCAGCATCTGCTGATGACTCCTAGTCCAAAGCAGATTGGTAGGATCTGCTCAGGCAGGGCCACGCCCCTGGTTGAAACCCAATAGCCAGGGAAGAGGCTTTTCTGGGCCAGTGGCATCCCTAGGGAACACATAAACTTGTTGAAGCATAAACTGGTTGACTGGCATAGGGGGAAGAGCCAGCTCTCAGCATGCAACTCACAGATCCGCAGCAGAATGGGAGGGTGGCACTTCCCTAGCAAGTGTGCTGCAGAAAAACTGTAACCAATACGAAAGGCCCAGAGACCTCCACCACCCACCTGTCTGAAGGGGGCTGAAAACATGACAAGACAGAGAAAGAGCAAAAGGTCCCCAACTGTGGAACCAGGGAAAGTGAGTCCAACAGAGGTAAATGCAGAGGAGGTTGCGAGCAGCAAACCTGTAACGTCAGAGACAGCCTCATTGGAAATAAAGAAATATATCCGTGACCTCATCGTCAAATTTAAATCTGAAATTCTAACTCAGGTGAAGCAAGATATAAGAAGATTAAGAAAAGAAGTCCTGGGTAATCCTCAAGTAGACACAAATGAAAGAATAGAGGAACCCAGAGAAAGGAGAGAAGCCTTTGATGAAGAATCTAAAAAAAACCTAGAATATATGAATCAGACCCAAAGAGAATATCAGGAAATTAAAAACTCCATTGAAACCTGGCAAAACCTTTTAACAGAAACTAAAGACAAACTTTCAAAACTTGGAGATAGATTTGCAAAGTGTGATCGTGAAAGGGGGGAATCTCTTAAAGATAACAAGGAACAAGGAAGCTACAATACAAAGGCTAGAAGATAACAAGAGGATTTATAACCTAAGAATAAAATATGTGAATGAAGATGCAGCAACAAATACAAATGAAATAAAAAGTCTATTCACAGAAATAATTAAGGAAAACTTCCCAAACAGAGGTAACAGAAGTGAAGTTCAGATAAATGAGGCATACAGAACTCCAGCCAGCTACAACCAAAACAGATCTACACCCAGACATGTAATAATCATGATCCCAGAAATCCATCACAAGAACAGAATATTAAAAGCAGACAGAGAAAAGAAACAGACTAACTATAAAGGAAAACTCATCTAAATCATAGCAGACTTCTCGATGCAAACCATCAAATCATGAAGAGCTTGGAGCAAAATATTCCAAACCCTGAAAGAAAATAACCTCCAACCCAGAATGATGTACCCTGAAAAACTGTCTCTCAAAATTAATGAAGAGACAAGATATTCCCACAACAAAGAGGAACTGGGGGAGTTCGTGACCACCAATCCAACCCTGCAAAGTATACGGAAGGACATTCTAGAGAGAGAGAAGAAAACCACCAGGGTTCCAGGAATAATGGCAGAAAGGCCTCAAAGAAAGGGGCAGACAGTGGAATCAAGGAGAAAAGTAAACAAATAACAACAGAAAAATAGCATGGTAGAGATAAGACAGAGAAAATTGGTTATTTCACTGTTTTATCTTGACTGATTTTATTTGAATCTGGTGTACTTGAGAGTGTCGAGTCTGAGAGTAGGGGCAACTACTCTGAAGATGACAGGATTCAATAGGATACCCACACTGGTTTTATTGTTAACTGCCTTTGAAGTTCTATAATGTCTCCAATGTTTAGATTTTATTAATTGTGAAAAGAAATGCTAAGTTTATATTATATTTGATGATATAGGCAATTTTATTGAAAATAACAAGAGACATCATAGTGACTACCATAGATCACCTAGTGTTGTGTTTTTGTATGTTCTTTTCATTTTGTGTTTCTCTAGGAATTTGTATTGCTGACTTGTTTTGATTTGTTTCTCCCTCTAATACAGAAAGGCTAGGTATATGTGTAGAGACTTATGCATGTGTAGAACTTCTAAGTAGTTTACGAGAATGGATTATAGTTATCATAAAGAAAAAAAAGGAAAAGAGAGTATTCTAAAGGATATAACTCCATGTATGTTTGAGTGTGTGGAATTAATAACCATGTTGCTAAAGTTTTAGCTGGATAGATGAACGAAACTGACTGAGTCTCACTGCTTTG
This sequence comes from Hydrochoerus hydrochaeris, assembly GCA_004027455.1. Taxonomy (NCBI): domain Eukaryota; kingdom Metazoa; phylum Chordata; class Mammalia; order Rodentia; family Hydrochaeridae; genus Hydrochoerus; species Hydrochoerus hydrochaeris. Next base: position 88,346 of record PVLA01006573.1, read on the forward strand.
ATGTCCACTTTGTGGGCTTTACTTTTGTAATTTGAACAACTGCATCATGTAATTATCAACTAGTGATTTCTTACTGGTTGCTATTTTTGGTTTGTTTTGTTTTGTTTTGTTTTTGAGATTTTGTATTGTTTCTACCCTCTTTCTGTTTCAAAATTTTTTCTTTAAATAAAAAAATTTTTAAAAAAAGATACAGAAGGTCAGAGAACATCTGTCTCTTTGTGGCTCAGAAATTCACATAGAAACATGTCAGAAATTCAAAAGCTTCCATGAAGAAACCAAACTTTCTCTCTTCTCTTCAGTTTGATGGCATTGAAACCATAAGTGATGGCATAGTTAAGAATAAATTTCAAGCACCTTACTTTTCAATGAAATATAATTACTTTGGATAAAAGAGAGTCCACATCCTAGAAATCAAAACGGTCTTCCCTTAGTCTTCATGAACTTCTTTAAAACTCCCCTTCCATGAATACCCAAATCCTCAGATGCTCAAGTCTCTCATATAAAATGACATGGTATTCACACATAAACTACATACATCCTCCAGTATACTTTAAATCATCAGTACTTTATTTGTAATACCTAATATGCTCATTGCAGATGTTACATAAATAATTGTTGTACAATATTTTTCAGAGAATAATAATAATAAAAAATAAAAGAAAAAGAAAAGAAAAGAAAATTGGTCAAATAAAGACAGTTTTTAAAAAAATAATTGGGGGGGGCAGTGTTTCTTGAATACAAGGACACAGAAGCTTCAGCTATGAAGGGCCAAGATGCTAGATACTAGATTCAAATGTTTGTAACAGGAAGTTATATAGGAAGTTTAAAATTTCTCAGGGGTCCTAATCAAAGACCACTTTTGCTTTTGCTTTTTTCATTCTATTATACTTTGTTCAATCAAGGAAGATATTTTTGTTAATTATAAACCTATAAGATAGGTATTTGTTTTCTTTTCTCACCAAAAATGTAGTCAACTTTATTTTCACCTACCTCAATGTTTCCTAGACAATGTGGTAAGCTTCTGAATATCAGTGTCCACATTAGCCAGGTTCTCCAGAAAAACCAAACCTATAGGACATACACAGATATATGAGACTTACATGTAGTTAGAATGGCTGAAATGTCCAGTCCATGATGTGTCCTTTGCATACTGGAGAACCAAGAAAGGTGGTGGTACAGCTAAGTGGGAAAGCCACTGAAAATTTGAAATAAGGAGAGGGAGGTATGGATAGAAGTCTTGGGCAGGAGATGGATGCCTCAGCTCAAGAAGAAAGAAAGCAAATTTACCTTCCTACCTTTTGGTGGTGTTCAAGCCTTCAGCAGACTGGATGATACCACCCACCTTGGTAAGCACAAATCTCCTTTATTCAGTCTTCTAATTCACATGCTAACTTATTCCAGAAACACCCTCACAGACACACCCAGAAGTGATGTTTTACAGACATCTGAGCATTCTAGCTACCTGCTTTACCAGTCAAACTGACACATAAAATTAATCATCACAGTGGGGGATAAATAGGAAGATCTTGATAATTGTACTATGCTTTCAGTTTTCGTTGAGAGAAACTACAAAATTTCAAAAGATCTATTCTCTTTAGTTTTATTGTGTATGTCACTAGAAATTCCATGCACTCCATCTTACAGTGCCTTTAGGAAGCAGGTACCATATGAAAAATTTCATGTAAATTTTTGTACTAGAAAGTTTTCTACTTGTTTTGAGGACAGTGAAATATTGTTCTTGACTTTCATTTTGCTTTGGCCAACAAGAAACTCAGTACTTATTTGCAAGGCAACTGTATTTGGATCTATGTTAATAAGTACTCTACTCAGGATTATTTAGAATTTTATGACTCAGTATGCCTGTTGTCAGTTGTTTACCTTTCAGCTCTAAACTCATGCTTTTTGTGTGCTCTGTGAAAATTTGTAAGGGCCCTTTAAATATTTTCCCTTTATCAGCAGGTACTGTGCTAACCTGTCAGTCAGAGCACAGAAGGGGCCTCATAGGAGGAAAGGATTCTGTTTCCTGGTTCTGGTGTTTGCCCTCCAGGCTCCTGAAGGGCTCACAGCTTCTTGGGGCCTTTCCACAGCACAGGTGGCTTCCTCAGCTCCCAGCACCTGCAGTAGAAGTGGTCTGCCCAGTGCCTGGCATCAGCAATGCACAGTGGTCAATATCACCAGCAGCCAGTATCTCCCCAACCACCCCTGGAGCAGATTTATAGTAGGGTACCTCTGATGAGATGCCTTGCTGGGAAGAGATTTCTCCAACACCCTAGAGGACCACTTCTCAGCAAGTTCCTGAGGACTAATTTCTAGATAATTCTGCCAACTCAGGCTCACTGGGAACTTTCTGCCATCCAGTCAGCACCAGCTGCACTCTCTCCAACAAGGTCTGGCTCTCAGCCCTCTGATCCAGGGAGCATATGTGCATTTTATATTGCCTTCCTGCCCCGACAGCTATGCCAGTGTGCCTTGTCCTTTAGTTCTACTATTTTTAACATTTATATTTCACTGCATCACAGCATGTACACTTTTTTTAAGTCTACTTTAAATTGTCAAATTTAAAGGCTATTACTTAATTGAAAGTTTATGCAAATGAGGATTGTGTCTATTTAACTAGCTGTGCACAGTTTCCAGAAAAGAATCAGGCATAATGCAGTAAATCAATTATTTTTGTGACAATAATGAAGCTGATGAGCCTAAGTTTTCCATCTCAGGTTAAACTCTCCTACAACTGAATTGGACCCTTAAATGTTTAAGTGTTAGTATAAAGAATAATAGAGGTATTGGAGATACCGAAATCAAAATTTCATTTTCCTCAATAATTCCTGAAATTCATGTAACCTGAAGCAGACAAGGAATGGATTCAGGAGGTAATAGATCCAGAAATGGATGCGTATTCATGTAGAAAACTATAATAAGACAGAATGGAGATTTGCAAACTAAAGAAACAGAGATGACACCCTCAGCTGAACATACAAATGGCTAGTGAGCATTGTGATGACTGAGTTATGAGGTCTCAGACCAAATTCCCACAGTGGATACAAACTGAAACCTTCCAAGGTTAACCATCAACTTGATTACAACTGCCCTAGGGACTGACAGCTGCAGTATGGTGGATACGGTGAGTAGAATTTTGGCTTTGGTTTGCAACCCCACATTTGCTATGCACCAATTACAATGCATGTCTTGAGCAACACCTTAACTTCAGCATCTAACAGTTCAGTGCCTACCTCTCAGAACTGTCACAAGTTTAAAAACGAAATCACTGAAAATGAATGCCCTTATCACAGTGCCTGGCCCATAGAAGTTCTTGACATTGGAATCCTTTCCTCTCCTTATTTGCTTGCTAAGACTGCTGTAACAAAGCATCACAAACTGGTGATTTAGAACAACAGAAATGTCCTGTTTCACAGTTCTAGAGGCCAGAATTCCAAAATCAACGGGTGAGCTTGACTACACTCACTCTGATACCTGTAGAATAAGGCTCTCTTTTTGCTCCTCCCAGATTCTGGTAGCCCCATATATTCCTTTCCCTCTGTACTTGTCTGTTTCTGTGTGCAAACATTTTTTATAAGGACACTAGTCAGTTTGGATTTAATAATAACCTAATAACCTCATTTTAACCTGGTTAACTCTCTGAAGATTAAAGCCACATTCTGAGGTCCTGAGGGCTAAGACTTGGGGAGGGTAAGGGAGGGCAGGGAAACACAACTCAACCAGTATCATTCATATTTAGTTTCTGTCCAGAATAGCAACCTTTCTCCTCCACAGCAAACTGTGAGTGTAGAGCATAATTTCCATCTTACCAGTTTTCAGAGTATAAATCATAATATGTTCACCAAGGTAATACACAGGTAAGTACACAACTTAGAAACCTCCTCAGCCTCCTCCTCCTCCCCCATTCTGGGCCTTTGTCCTTAAGGCTGCCTTCAGCCTCTCTCCCTCCAGCTCCTCCCGGCCTCTTTCCTCCCCAGGCCCCTTCCTTGAATTGTCACAGCTTCACTTGCCACCTGTCCTTCTCTTGCTTTCCCTTCTTAATCTTATCCCTGGATCTAAAGATTCATAACTGCATAGCAACTGCCTTAAAAGCTGTAGACTCCTTACAAAGCAGGAGCAACCTAGAAATACATGGCAGAGATAGGGAGAAGGACATGTTAGACCCTCTAAAGGAAAAACCCTCACATTCCTATGTTGAAGCTCAAGTCCTTATTTGAAATGCAGGAACTCTGGGTAAAGGAAGTACATTTTACCACTGACTGGTAATATCAGCGCACTGAACTCTTAAGTGGAACTAGAAGACTCAAGGGAAGGAGGTCTGACAGCATGTGCCAGCACAAGACACACTAAGGAGAAAATACTAGGAAATTCAGAAAAGCTCCAGTGATCTGCTAAGTTAAAGTCTTGGCAAAAATCTCCTAGCACTGCCTATCTGCTTCTCCTTCCCTCCCTCCCAACACCCACTCCTAGCACACTAGTTTCTCCCGCTTTACAAATCCCAAACAGAAAAAGGGAAGAGTTGGATGGTACTGGAGAGGCAACACCACTGTTATAGGGTAGTTTATTTAGAAATAGCTCACCAGTTAAAAGTATTCCAGGTTCCTCTTGCCTTGAACAAAGAATTGGGCAAAACAAGCTAATAACAATGCCAAAAAGTTTGTTTAAAAAGTGCAGGGTGAATGAGTATGGGAGAAACCAGCCTTGCAGAGCAAACTTGGGCTGAACAAAGAGAGAAAGAAGGTTAAAGTGAGATAAACATACGCGCTGCATGCAGTGACAAAATAATTCACTCAGGATAGAAGCATTTGGCCACTCTTTCTTGTCAGATACGTGTCATGGGACCTCGGCAGAAGTTCTGTATGTGGAGTTCTCGTGTTGCCCTAGGATCTTGCAATTGACAGGCTCCACTCATTTCTGTTTCCCTAGCCAGCTTGGCCATTCCCTATCTCCTATAACACCACCTTATACAGCCACGTGCATGACCTGCTTTAAAGGAGGGTGAAATATTCCTCCAGTCCTAACCCATCTCTCCAACAGCCCCTTTGGGGCTTAAATCTGTCATCATTAGGATCCCTCTCATATTAAAGACCAAAACAACAGATGAAATCAAAACAGCTGGTGGACCTGGGGTGGAGTATGCTACATCCTTAATACCGACTAACGTTTTCAGGGGCACTGGACAATTATATTCACAGGGAAATAAATCCAGCTATATTCGTATGTTTGTTTTGTTCTCTGCTTGGATAAAAAATTCTTGAATATAAAATTTGATATGAATCTACCTCTATAAAATAGGAACAAAATAGTATCTAGACCACCATGTTCCTAGGAAGATAAGCTAATACATCTAAAATGCAGGCTCCTGGAAAATATTGGCTATTATTACACATTATGGAAATATGTAAGTAAAGGGAAAGGAAGAAGTCTTAAGGACCTGAAGTCAAAAGACTTAGTGGAAAGATGAGGGAGGGGAAGATCCTGAGAAGATGCAGGTCCAAAGATCACAGAACAAACCAGTATCCATACAAATGTATCAGGCACATGACACTTTCCAAGGTCCACTAAAATCACTTTCCCCCTGGATTCAACCGAGTATCTTCTAACTTCTTTGCTGTGGCCAATAAGGCATGATAAACACAGGATCAGTGGAAGGAAGTGGCCATAAATCAGAAGGCATCTGTGTCCCTAAATTTTCAAAACTGAGTCAGATAAACAAAGAGCACATGACTCTATAAATTAGGTGCCCTAGATTCCTTGCTAAGACCCACAAGACATCATAGAGCCTAAAAGAGAGGCAAAATGCAATAACACAGAGTTTCCTGAAGTATGATACAGGTGGCATGTGGGAAAAAATATTCAAATGGGTTTCTAGGTTAAATTGTTCTTTAGGATAATTATGTCAGAACTTCTATCATGTGTAAACACATTGTGAATCTCAAAAGTGAATACTGTGTGCCCCATTTCCCAAACACATTTGATTGGAGAAGCTCATTTTTAACAGAATATTCAGAAACTAGATTATCTCTCAGAATCCCAGGGTTGTAGGTGAATACTGGCCCATGTTTCCTTGAACTAAACTTTCTGGGCCTTGCTTCCTCATTTGAACAATGAAGAGATTCAAATCTGTGGTTCTTAGCTGACTTAAAGTCAAACGTTCTTTGAGAAGCTGGTGAAAGCTATGGATCCCCTGCTTCTAGCTAGGCATATGCTAAACATGTGTCAGATGTTTATTCACTGAATTTCAGGGAATCAGGAGTCCCTTAAATATAAGTGTTCTAAGATCTCTTCTACCTCTAAGGTTGTGAAAGTACCTGAATTAGAAAACGACAGTGATAGATATCCATTGCTTCTCCCTGTCCAACTTAACTTCCTTTTACTTTTGGCAATGTGAAACTACCTTTTCCACTCTCAGTTCACAGGTTTCAGAAAAAGCTGACCAGCACACTAACTCTAGAAGTGGACATGTCACTCAAGCCTTACCAATCAAAGTGCCTCATTCACCTGGCCACGATGAAGGGACTAGAATGAGACACAAGATTGACATGTGCCTTCTCCAAGACACATGTTGAGCTACCAGATGAAAAATGAAGGAAAGAAGAAAAGGAAGGGAAGGAGAGAAGAGGAGATGAGAATAGGAAAAGAAGAGAGGGGAAGAGAGAAGAAAGGGAGGGGAGGAGAGGGGAGGAAAGGAAAATGGAGGAGAAAAGAATAAAAAGGAAAAGAAGAAAAGTCTTTCTTTGAGCCTAGTAAGCCAACAGAATGAAAACCTGTAGTCCTGATAGCCATCCTTGTCACTGAAATAAAGTTATTCCTGATGACATTGTCTGAATCATCTCTGAAGTCCATGTCATCTTCCAAAATTTCCCATTTGCATGAGCCAATAAATATTCTTTTCTTTTTAAATTAACTTGCAACTGCAAGAGTGATGAATAATTCAGATATCAACCTCAGCATTCCCAGGGCTGCTGTAAGACTCAATTAAAAGGCCACAGTATTAATGCTGAGTCTACATTCAACAGAAAATGACTGTGGGAGACATTAATGGATGACTGTGCACCAATGAGTACGGGCAGGTCCAAACTGTGAACCTATGCAAATGGTGCACCAAGAAGGCCCGAGAGACCTCAGAGAATTTATTTCCCTTACTACTTGCTTTCAGAAATGTCTTCCTGGAGCACCTGGGATCTCAGTAGGGAGTAAATAGAGGTTGTAAAGAGAGTTGTAGAGCATTTGGAGAATCTGATAGAGATTATTAATTTTTCTTTGAAAAATAAATAAAGCATTTATATGCAATTTCAGAAGTTCACACATTCCCTGAAGCCCCAAATCGACTCTCAAGACTTCATTCCTTCACTTCAGGGAGATAGAAATTATAGGTTTTGTTAACAAGAAAGGTTCATGTTTCTCCAAGGACTTCACATAAAAAGGAAGGATAAAGAGAAGCACCAGGAGAAAAATAGGTACCTGATCTTCCACAAAGACCATGGAGCTTAAACAACTAGCAGGAATTGGTCCCATTTCTCCCTAGATTGATGTTTTGGCAGTTTTCTGATTCCTAGGCATAGGAGCCAGTTTAGCTAGAGCCCCATACCCCCTTAATCAGATTTGAGATTAATCTATGGCCTAAAGCTTTTATTTCTGTTTAAAAAAAAAATCTCCCCTGGAGAGAAAACACTTCAAACCCCCACCAGTCATTCATATCTATTTCCAAAGGAACATATCTTAATAAGAATCATTAGGAACACTTTGATAAAAGTGGATGAGAGAGTCATGACAACAGATGGCCTCTGCAGTCTGGCTGTGTCTGGGCCCACATGGTGGAAGAACTAGTTTCTTTTAAAAGCAATTGATTCTAACGTTTCAAAATATTTGGCTAAATGATTTTTAAGCAGTTATATTCTTCCCAATTATGGGAGGTTTTCTAAAAAAAGAAGAAAGAAAAGAAAAGGAAAAGGTAAGGCTGCACAATCAAAAAAAATTCCAAAAGACAGTAATAGCAAAGTGAAAGGCAGATGTTTCAATAAATCATCACCTATTTTTCTTCATAAACTTCTTTTTTATTTAAAGCCAGCCTCTCTTACCAAAGCCTAACTGTTCTGTTCCCAGTCTCTGCTTGTGACAATCCTGGCCCTCCTGAGTCTTCCTACACATCCCACGATGAAGACAGGGAAGGGGCTGGGCAGCAGAGACCCAGCACCCTGCCACAGTCATCCCACTAAGTAAAAGTCTCATGTAGTTTTCTCTTGTCCTAAAAGATATCAGTTCTCTGCCCCATGTTATAAGGCTCGGGTAAGTCTCCGAGAAAAACACAATACAAGCAAGAGCCTTTGCGGAAAAAAAAAAAAAAAAAAAAGCTCTCCTGTGTACCTTTTTGAGTCTCAGACTGAGAGCAGATAATAATTTACCTTTGCCTGACTCTTCCACAACCCACAAAGTGCTTTTCTTTATCTTTTTACTTGTCTGTTTGTTATACTTGGGACTCCACAAGGGAAACAACACATTAAATCTGCTCCATGGCAACTATATTGCTTACCTCAGTGAAGCCTAAGTAACCAGCCTACCTTCCATGCAGGTGTAGACTGAAATTCCAGTTGATTCCTCAAATTAATTTCAAAGGGGCCAGGAGATGTGAATATTTTCAAATGTTTTCCCCCATAAATTTCTTACAAGAAAAAAGACTTATATTTAAAGCCTAGTATAAATCTAGTTCATTTTGTTTCAAAAGACTTGTTTTGGTATCAAAGTCACTCAACTTAATATATTCAAGAGGAAGTTCATTAAAGCATCTTGGGCAAAGGCCCTACACCATCAGCTTCATTTGCCACAAGCACATGGCAAGGATCAGGATGCTAGGATCTGTGCATTATAAATGACCATATATACTGGCTTAGCATCAGGCATGTAGCATAGACTTCACTGGGGCATCACTAAGGAGGACTGTGGAGGTTATATTAGTATCTGCCCTTGGTTTTAGCACCTTCTTACACTTTGTAGAATCCTTGAAAGCTTCTATTTGTTCTTTCACAGACCAAATCTTCCTGTTGCCTTTTGGCTCTCCAAATGCTTTGCTTCAACATCTCACCAAACCCTATCAAAGGGCCTTGGACTCTGAACTATCTCCCAAGAATAGGAGTTTTTAAGACCTTGTGCTCCAAGAGCAAGCTCAGTCTGTTACAAACAGTTCTGTGCCATGGAGATGTCAGGCACCATCTGGCAGGATGTTGTTGCCTCTCCCTAGCAACTGTTCTACATCCTTATCTCTGGTTACCTTGACTTCTTCCCTAGCTACCAGCACTCCCCATCTCTAGCACACCTCCAACACCACCCTCATTGATTCACAGCTTCCCCAGTGAACTCCCAGGACCCCTCAAAAGTGGGTCACACTGCTTCTGTCCCTTGGATCACAGACTCCCTCTCAGCACAAACTGATTTTAATCCTGCCAAGTCCACAGTATCTGTTAGTCAAAACCACCAGTTCTGGCACTTTAATTGAGTGTTCAAAAGTCCAGTCAATCAACCCAGTGGATCTCAATCTTGGACACATATGTGAAACTCCTGGAAGCTTTTAATTATTAATGTCTATGTACTAAACCCAGGCATTCTGATTTAGTTGGTCTAGGGTAGAAAGGAATTTTTAAGCTCCAACTGTAGTTCAAAGGAGCAGTCAGGGTTATGAATCACTGATCTTACTCAACAAATGCACAGCGATGAGCCTCCTTCCACATGCAAAAATTAATTTTCACTCAAAAATGCTTGAACAGACACAAATAATGATGTTATCCCACTTTTTTCCTCTTCATCTTTAAATTTTCTAATATTTAATAGAATATATTTATAATGATAAACTATGAAAACCAACTTAATTTTTTATCTTCCAGAACAGCTCCAAAGAACTGCATCATTACTCATGGAATGTAGACTTTGTCTATGTGACTCCCTGGCTGAATATTATGCACCTTTCAAAACCATCATTCTTGTACGCCTCCAAAGTGCTATGTAAAACCCTGAAATAATCAGTTATATAATAAAAATGTCATTATCCATTCTTCCAATTAAATTTTCACTGCTGTTCATCTAGCCCCATCTCTTACTATTCCATGTGAGGTCCAGGTACTCATAATATATTACAAATGCAGAATCTGTGGCCTTGTCAAGTACAAGTGAATCAGAATCTGCATTTTAACTTGACTCCAAGGAGAAGCCCTCACTAGATTCAAATTTCAGAAGCACTACCCAGGAGACTGCTTTTACCGATGTTAGTATTAAATAACTTTTTTCAAGGCTCCCCCTATGTAACCTTACCTCTATTCTTCACTGAATTTTCCTCCTTAAAAACAGCTCACCTCCAGCTGTCAGGGCCATGCTCTCCTGGATTATTTCACCACTGGCAAAGCCTCTTCCCTTATCTCTGCCTGAAAATACCATTTTCATTTCTTAACAATCTCAATATACTCACTCCTCTCCAAGACCTTTGCAAATATCGCTACCTCAGTGGTGTTGCCTTGCCCCAAATTTTATAGAACTTACCTACATATTTCCCCAAGTTGAGCTGTTTAATCACTGAACTCTATTATGTCCTTCACTTTTCAAAATAATTCTGCTTTGTCTTCTCCCCACTAAGCCATCATTTACCTGCCATATGGCGTAGCACATAATAGATTCAGCAAACAGTATTTGGTTTTGACTTAGCTTTCTGATGGCAAACTATGTAACAATGAAAAGAAACTACAAATCTAAGTCCAGACACCAATAAAAAATTTACAATCTCTAAGCTTTGCTAGTATTAAAGCTTCCAATATTCTGGACACATCGGTTGCAAAATAATATATTGTATGAATAGATGCTGCTCTATAATATCTAGAGAAAATAAATATCAAAATTGAAAGCAAGACAACATAATAGACAACATAATAGGTATCAACTAACAATGTAAGTAGAAACATATCATATTATTGTTACTAAGGACAACTAATCAAATAAAAATCCTTTGGTTGCCAACAGCTACCACTGGCCAAAATGCATTAGCAACCAGTTCCAGGCCTATGCTGTGAAAACAAAAAGACAGAGGGCTTTTTGGTAGAATTGTCTTTACCAGTATGTGGACAGTCCTAGTACTCATTCCATTCATTCCTGCTAGAATTACCACATGCATGGAAGCAGGAATTTTCAGACATGTAACTCCTTTATTACTTCTTTCACAGAGGTTGGAAATATTTATTGAGAATTAACTATGCATCATGTAGTAGGCCCTGAAAATCTGAAATGACCAAAATGCTGTGCCTGCCATCAAGTTGCACACAGTCTCAGTGGGACTGGACCTAAAAGGTCACTGTAGCATGGTATGCAAAATAAATCCTAGAGTACTAGAGTACTGTACTTCAATGCAGTACTACAGTACTAGATTTCTGTATTCCACTATAGTACTAGAGTAGCACATGAGATACATGCTTTTCATGGAACACAGCGGTGGCTGTCTGACTCAACCTGCAGCAATAAAGGAGAGCTCTTTGGAGCCAGTAATGCCTGAGCTGGGCCTTGGGTATGCAAAGAAGTAAGCCAACTTAAAGATGAAAAAGTGACATTTCAGTTAGGAGCAAGCATATAAGGAAAGGAAAGACTTACCTGATGTCATACGTGGAAGGAGCCTTAGAGAGTCCCACATTGTGGAACATAGGAAGTAATGAGTCTTTCCACAGGAGCAGAACCATTTGCTAGTTGATAAGCTTGGGCAAAAAAGACCTGGAACTTTATCCTTAAGACAAAAGGAGCATATTCAGGCTTGAAATAATTAATGCAATTTCCTAGCAATAATATACAAAGTAAGTACAGCTTTGATTCTACATGAACCACAATTATATTAAAAGCAAAAGAATCATGGTCAATATGGCTGTTTATATAGTGATTCAAATATTTTATGGGTCATCTCTATTGACAGGTATTGAAGGAAAAATGATCTCTAAGACAATCTTTTGCAATTGGGATTATATTATCTGATTCAAAATGTTCAGCATTCAAAATGATTCAAAATGTCCAGCAAAATGTCCGTCATATGAACCTATGACATGGAACTGTCCATTAGAACAGTTAAACCATACTGCAGAACAAATACCACAGTGTAATCAAGGTATAGTAGTAAAATAAAAAGAGCTCAAAAGTGCCAATTAAAGGCCATCTGAGGACCAGAGTCTCTGCTCCTCAGTCCTGGCTAACTTCCTTTTGCAGCAAACTAAATGCTTTCTCCAATTACAGCTCATCATGTCAGGCAAATTTATGTACATGTTGTTTCTTAATTCTTTGTATTAATTTTAAATATTTTTAAATGTTAAATGGTTTTCTCTTTATTTACAGTAAATCAGTTCAGTTACTTGCTTTATTCTTGCACACATGTACACACACTCACACACATGGATTATTATCAATCTTCCTAGCTGAGAAGCTAGTTGATTTTACTACTGGCATTTTTTGCGAAATTTTGCCTCAGTATAAAAAAAAATTGTTTAGTCCAGATATTCAAAACTACTAACACAGAATAAAAACATCAGCAGGAAGTAATTCTGTGTGGCTCAGACAGGTGACAAAATAAATTATACTTAAAGTTATATATAAGCTGGAATCATTCAACTGCTTGCCTTTTAAATTAGTTCTATGTCTCCAACCTGAACCATGCATACTGGTTTCTCTAATGGCTTCTAATATGTGCTGGACTCTTCAAAATATGTGTAACCAATTAATGTAGTCCTCTCCTGCCAACGTCATCATATTTGGATGCAGTTTTCTTCATTCCCTCTAATCTGGAAAAGTATCATTTTCTGGTAGTGACATTATTCATTAAAATGGGGCAAATGTCCATATTTACATGGTTTTTAGTACTTACAGAACCATACAACTAATTTTAAGGAGAAACAGCAATGATAATAGAATTGAGATTACTAATAAAGAGGTAAGTGTGATAGTCTAGAAAGAAAAAGAAAATGAAACTAATACATATACTGTATTTAAATCAGAGGTAGAAACATAGAAAACTGTACTGCTATCTATTATTAATATCATCACTGTCATCATTACAGAGCAATATAGCCCATTAATTTCATTAATGCTCAGAAATAGTTTCCTATATTATCACAGAGTGTTTTACACACACACACCTCTTTTTCCATACATCAAAATATGGAGGGTTGAGAAGGGACACTCTTTTCAGGAGATTACATTATAAAGATTAGTTACCAGAGAAGCATGATGTTTCAAACACTGCAATTGGATCACTCAAGTCTCATTTCCAATTTCTTCCATTGTTCCTTTTCCAGCTTGTCATGGCCACATGACATAGTTCAACCTTATTCCTTCTTCCTCTTAACATGATAGGTGGCTGCAGGAGCATTCCTAAAAGAATCAGAGACCTCAGTGTTGACATTACTAAGTTCCTGAATCTGTGCCAGCAACAACCCACCTGGGGTAAATCTGGGGCCTTCCTTCCTCGTATAAGGTGAGCCCAGGCAAGATCCCAGGAAATTTTCTCTCTAGGCTTCCCCATTTCATCTCCTTGCTCTCCAGTGCTAATCTTGCTTCCAGCTGTACATGGAGCAGGCCCTTCATTTCTTCCTCATGCATTTGATCAGTGTACAAGCTATTGACACTACTCAATACGCCTAACAAAAATATCAAAAGACTTCCCTTAGTGTCACTTGTGAACAGGGGAGTTAATTTTCCCACTGGCCACTGACTCCAAGTTTCTCTTCTCTTTATCATGTTTATGATCTTGGCCGGTTTTCCAGTCTTGAAACGTTCTCCAAAAGCTTTATTGTCCAGCCAATCTACTCCTGCCTTTGAAAGTTTTGTTGTTGGCATAGACACAATACACTGAGAGAGAAATTATGGAAACAACATCTTTCACAATAGCATCTTAACAAATGAAATATTTCAGAAATCAGTCTAATAAAAGGTGTAAAATATCCATACATTGAAAGCTATAGTACTCTAAAAAAGGAGATTGAAGAGAATATCAGCAAATGGAAAGATATTTTTTGCTCTTAGATAGGAAGAACAAACATTATGAAAACTGTTATACAGGTGTAATGCAATCCCAGTTAAAACTGTTATACAGATGTAATGCAATCCCAGTCAAAATACCATTAGCATACCTCACAAATCTAGAGAAAATATTCCTAAAATTCAACTGGAAATAGAAGAGACCTAGAATAGCAAAAGAAATTCTGAGCAACAAAGGCAAGGCAGCAAGCATCACAATTCCTGACTTGAAATTATACTACAAAGCTACTATAAAATCAGCATGGAACTGGCAAAAAGACAGATTTAAGGATCAGTGGAACAGATTAGAAGATTCAGACACAATTACAAAGATGCTCAAACACCTTATTTTTGACAAACTGGCCAAACATATTCACTGGATGAATGATAGCCTCTTTAATAAATGGTGCTGGAAAAATTGGCTTTCCGTATGCCAAAGATTAAAACTATACCCGTGTCTATCACCATGCACTAAACTAAAGTCAAAATGGATCAGAGCTCTAAATATTAAAATAGAAACACTAAATTTACTAGAAAACAAGGTAGGCAGAAATCTTAAAGATAGAGGGGTAGGCAAAGAGTTCATGAACACAGCACAAACTGCACAGAGGGACTTCAAAGAATCAACAACTGGGGTCTCATCTTATTAAAAAGTTTTTGCACATCAAAAGAAATCACCAACACAGTAAAAATAAAACCCATAGAGGGAAAAATTTTAGCCAACTTTCTCTCAGATGAAGAACTTATATCTAGAACATATAAAGAATTGAAAAACATTGGACCCCCCCCCCAAATTCAAAGACCCTCTCCAAAAATGGGCATTTGAGATGAACTTATACTTATCAGATGAAGAAATACAAATGGCAAATAAATGCATGAAGAAATGTTCAACATCACTAGTCATTTGAGAAATTCAAATTAAAACAACATTGAGATTCCATCTCACTCCAGAAAGAATGGATGTCATCAAGAAATTAACCAGTAACAAATGTTGGTGGGACTGTGGGGGAAAAGAAACTCTTTTCCACCATTGCTGGGAGTGTAACTGGTACAAGCACTGTGGAAATCAGTGTGGAGATTCCTCAAAAAACTAGGATTGGCTGTTCCATTCAATCCAGCTATTCCCCTGCTGGGTATTTTCCCTGAAGAATTGAAAACAGCATGCCACAGCAATGTATGAACACCAGGTTTATGGTAGTACAATTTGCAATAGTTAAATCTTGGAAACAGCCCAAATGCCTGTCAACTGAGGAATGGATAAAAAATAATGTGGCATTTTTATATAATGGAGTATTATTCAGCTATAAAGAAGGATAAACTTGAGGCTCTTATAGCTAAGTAGATGCAACTTGAGACCATACTCATAAGTGAAATAAATCAGAATCCCATGTGTAAATATCATATTGTCTCCCTAGTAATAAAAAAAAGAAAAAACAAAAAAAACTGAAAGAGTAATAAAGTCCAAAATGTACAATTAATATTGTGAAAAGGAAAGGGAAAAAAAGTACTCCAAAGGAAAGAACAATGGGGATAGGAGAAAGGAGAAAATGAAGAAGGGAAAAGATTTCATGTGTATAAGCATACACATATATTTGCATATATATATATATATATATATATATATATATATATACACACACACAAGATAGATAACTATACTATTAATCTCTGTAAATTTATCAAAAAGAATAGTTTACATTTTCACTGTTTGAATTTTTGATCATTTTTATGCCTAAATCTTGTATTCTGAACCACTACTTTTAAGATAGCAACAAGCAATATATTAACTAGTGTTAATTTCCTTCTATTTTTTAAATTGTGTATCATTTTATCCCTTTTTTGTTTTTGTTGTCTAAAAAAAGAACACTTTCATACATAATAAATGATATACAGGTGTAACAAATAATAATATCTGAGCAGCTTATCTGATGGGTGAAATTTGGACTGATCAGTCAGTGGAAGGAGCAATAGAAGCCTCCAGTTTGACATTTCACCCCACACAAGAAAGTCCCCTAAAAAGTCTCTTGACAAATGTGAGGAAAAGAAACTACCACCCTGTAACTCCCACCTTAAATTGAAAGCCTTCAGAAGCAATAACAAAAAAAAATTCAAGTTTGTTTGTTCCCTGAGTTTTTTTGTTTGTTTGTTTGTCTTGTTTTTGTTTTGTGACAATGGAAAATAAAACCAGGACCTTCACATGGAGCTAAATCCTCAAGCATGCATGCATTATTTGTCTATTGATTGATTGATTGATATTTTCAGACAGAGTCTCACTAAGTTGCTAAATTGCCCATGCTAGGCAGGAACATGTGATTCTCTTGCCTCAGTCTCCCAGAGTGTCAGTATTACATGTATATACATGTATATACTGCATTTTCTTTCTTAGTTACCTGTGTGTAGTACGTTTCCATTCCTTGTGTGGAGCTGGTAAATGGACACAACACATTTTCATTCTTTTCTTCATCCGCTTTCTCTCTCCCTCCTCCTTCCCACCATCTGTTGATTCCAATTCCCTCCCCATTTGAGAAAGCTCTATCTCCTTACTTCCTGTTATCTTTTATTCTACTCCTTATTTATAATTTGGATTTCTCATATAAGAAAAACCATGAAATATTAAGCTTCTATGTATGATTTATTTAATTTAATATTATGGCCTCAAGGTTCATTTGCCTACAAGGAACCATTGTCTCCCTCCTTCCCTCCTTCAAAACAAATGCCCACCTCTCATCTTCTAGCCACTTGTCCCCAAAACCTGTCTGCACAGGCTCCTGGACACTCTCCTTCTGGATCTTTGACTTTCATTAACTGAAACTCAAATTGTATCCTCATAATTTAGCATTAGCATCCATGTCACTTTATTACCTTATGTTTGGCTTAAGTTAACAAAATTGGCTTCTTGATCTAACAAGGCCAGCACACTCAGCTCTATACTTACATTGACATCTTATGCTCAACCTCAAAAAACAATAAAAAAAACTCATGCATTTAGCCCTATTAACTAGTCCCACTTCATTATTAATCAGGATAAATGAATTTGTAAAATCAGATTTAATCCACCAAATCAGATTTTAAATGCCCTAGAGGAAATTTGCTTTTTTTTACAGAAATCATATAATGAAAAATTTGCAAAGCAAATAACTATCCTCCAATTGATTTTTAATGTAACTATCTTTCAACATATTAAATTTGCCTAAAGCAGGATACAAACATACTAAACTTTGGATAATACCATATTATATTATTGTGGCAGAACTGCCTTCCTGTGTTTTGATTAGGATAATACTAAAATTAGCTTATTTTCCTTGAATGCACTAAAACCAAAAGTTAGCATACAGTGGAGAAAACCAGGAGGCCACAAGATTAATCAAGAAACTATACCCACATCTAAAATTTCTATAAAGTACAATCCTCACATAATAAACCAAGAGTTATTTTCTTTTGGTTCAATAGTCCCCTCCTTGCAGACAAAGTGAAATGACTTTATGAAATAAGTAATATTATATTAAAAAGCATATAATACTAAAATTGAAAAAGATATATGAACATTTCATATTTATTCCATTTCCACTTAAATTGATTCCACAGGTAAGTCACATCATTCAAGGGCATTCCATCAGGACAGGGGTTTGGGCAGGGCTCTCCACTGGCTGATATGTGACCTCTCTTGCCATATCTGTAATGACACCCTGCCATCGTCATCCCTGGCATTGCACTGACCTCACATAACAATACCCTCAACTCTACCCATAACTCAAATGAAGAGTGGCAAAGGAAGGCTGTTCTGGAATCAGTCCTGACTGATCTGCCTGCGGGAGCTTTGGAAACCAGAGCCCTTCCGCGATACTAACTGTACCTCCTACCGAGGATAGTGTGCTTAGCCTTAGTTTCTCATGGAGCCTTCCCTAACCCACTCATGTAACTAGTGCCCAAACAACCTTCCCAGCCCAATACAAAATTTCTGCTAGTCAGTTACTGCCTGGGATGCTACCATAAACCAGAAAGTCCTCCAAGCACCATGATGCTACCACCTGCTAGACTCAGTATCAGAACAGCTGTCCAAAAAGCTCCCACCACATTGGAAACTGGTCCAAAAACACCACATTTCTTTCAAAATTACAATTATAACTCCTATCAAAAAGTAGCTTGTAGAAGATGTGTGCAAATTTACGTATAAAGACAGCCTCAGTTTCTTTTCCTAAGGCATAAAAGGTATTTCTAAATGAAGATATATTTCATATTCCTGGGTGAGACTATTGAACATATGATACTTTAGATTCAAGTTACTGGTGCTTTATAGATTTAATTTGGGAAGATAAATTTAGAGTATGGAAAGCCAAAAAATTTACAAAAATTTTTGGGAAAATTTGCACAACTGGATCTAAACATACCAGAAAGCCACATCATTTATAGAAAACACTACAAAGCTTTGCCCAAGAACACCAAGCATATCAATAGGAAAGGGAAAGGACCCTACGAGTTCCTAGTATATAAAAACTTACCAAATAATACACAAAGTATCATAAATGACTAGCTAGTACCTTGTTTGAAGGCCTATATGGTCATTGTTTTGGGCACTTTGCTTTTGTTATTTATTAGTCTTTTTTGTTTCTTGTTTTTCTAGTAATCCATTTTGTTTTGTTTTGGTTTTCCCTTTGATGCAGAAAGGATAGGTATACATGTAGAGGCTTATACATGCCTAGAACTTCTCCTAAACAGTTTACAAAAATTGATTATAACATGTGTGATGAAATGAACAACTACATTGAAGAAAAAGAGATATTATGATATCCATTGCTGATTCTGTATCATCATGCTGTGTAATGCTTTTATTTTTTGTTCAGAGTGATTTTAGTCTGTTTTGTATGTTTAATGTCAACATGCATGAATATATGGACACCTATTTTGAAAAGTACAAGAGACATTATGGCAACCATTGTTGATTTTCCTATTGTCTGGTTTTGAAGGCCTATAATGCCTTCATTACTCTGTTCTGATCAGTTTTATGCTATTTTGTTTTTGTATGAATTCATTGTGTGTGAAGATACAGACAAATATTTAGAAGAAAACAAGAGACATTATGGTAGCCACTGCTGATCTCCTGTTGTCTTGCTTTGAAATCTGTGTCACATTGTTTTTTTTTGTTCTATTTTGTTTAGTTTTATCCTCTTTAAAATAAAATTTTAAAAAATGACTAGTTAAAAAAAGGAAATCGACAATTTAAACTGGAAACACTATTCAGGAAAAAATTATTTGAGTTTTTATTTTGCAGCTTGTATGAAAATAAATACTTACATGTTCAGTATGTATGTCTTAAAAGAGATCACAAAGTACAAGAAAATATATGTGGATATTGGTCTTAAAAGGGAAAACTTTTGAAACTGAAAAACAAGTAATCACAAAGGAAAAGGCTGACAGATTTTGCAGTAAAATAAAGGGAATAAAAAAACAAGATTAGAGTGTTCTACTTATAAAAAGTTTTATTGTGAAACAATATACTGTTACATGAGCAGCAACCTCATATTTTCTCTATCTCTGGTTTGCATCTTCTCTGGTGGTTGACTGCATTTTGTGTTCTTTGTTCATCATGGCCCTTGCAGCAATAAGCTGTAAATAGATTTACATACAGACACTATATAGCCTAGGTGTGCAGTGGGTTGTATCATCTAGGTTTGTGTAAGAGCATTTTATGATGTTATCACCTAGCAATGCCTTTTTAAGGATATATTTCCACTGTTAGGGATTCATGACTGTACTGAGAAGCCTGCTGAAACACCTAACTTTTATTGACACCAGCCAACTAGAGAAGAAGTTTTCTAACGAGCTAAATTCAGGTGTAGAAGACTGATAGTCATCGGGACTTCAGGTTTTGTCAAGTAGATGTGGGAGAATTTACATGACATTAAAAGAAGTTTGTACTGTCAAAAGAGAGACTGAACCCACAGAACATAAACTCTAAGCAGTCTTAAAAATGAAGACAGAAGAGGGTGACAGACAAAAGGAAAATAACCCAGGGCTTGCTGAGCCAATTAAAACAAAGGTCAAGGTGTAGAGGAAGCCATGTTCAAAGAACAGATGTCTAAATGTAAATTCAGGGATACAGATACGAGTGAGGACAAAATGTACAGTCTGGCCAGAGAGGCAAGTAGATTAGACATCTAAAGAGGAAGAGGGTTATAAGTGAGTCAAAGTCATGAGAAACCTGTATCATTTGTGTGTGGATCAAAGACACCAAGGATATGACAAAACCTGAGGATCCACTGAAAGACTGAAGCCAGCTACCAAAGCAGGACCTCTCTCAGAATGGTGGGAGTACTGGCCCTTTTTGAATGAGGCAGGGCAAGAAAAAGAAACTGAATCATCTTTAATTACTCCATTTCCAAGATTTAGAAAGAGGAGATAAGAGAAGTTCTTTATTTATATTTTCTGGTTAATGCCACAAACACAAGTTTAATTTCACCAAGTAAAGTTAAGAAACACAAGTTTAATTTCACCAAGTAAAGTTAAGAAACATAATTCCCTGATAGTGACAGTACCACTCAGGCCATGGCCTGAGTTTTCAGAGATATATATTTCAACACTAATTAAATAGTGTCCATTGCAAAATGCTGATACCATAGTGAAAAAATGAACTCAGAGGAGAACTATAAAAAATGTAAAATGGGAAAAATCTTTTTGACGTATTTATTTCATTAGTTTAGAAAACTATTTCCAGATCATTAAAATTCTTTAAAACTCTAATCAAAAAGAAAATAGGGAAAAAAATTGATCAATATCTGGGTAGCAGATAGGAACTACAATAAAACTGTAGTCTGTTAAGATAAAATTGAACATTGTAGGGAAATTCCAATTACTTGTAGCCTTTCTTTGATTTCCTTGAAAACAGTACAACCCATTGATTTTCTTGGAAAGGCATTCCTTTTCAATATATAGATTCTAAAAAGAAGATTTACTTGAAGCAGTAATGATTTAATATCAGTACAAAAATTTAAAAGTCAGGCATGTAAAAGCAAAAGGTAAAGTTCAGTTGGTCTTCATTCCTGTGATTAAATAATAATGAAATTGAATGACTAATATTTCATTTTAAAAGTTCGGATGACTTAACTTTGGATACTCCAGTGTTTGATCCAAGGAGAAAGTTTTTCAAGGGTTTGGTTAAAGTAAAGCTTCTCAATATATAATGCATACGTATTTTTCTGATTATTACCTGTACTCCAAAAACTTGGAAAGAGACAACTAGGTTGATGGGAGAGAGAAAGAGACTAAGGAAACTATTACTGAACTGTTGAAATTTAATTTATTCTACAAAGAGAAATTCCATTTGACTTGAGACCCCTTAATTTCCTAAAATTCAATAGTATATGTAACATCCACTTAGAAATGCAAGAGTGCAACTTTCAACATTTTCTACCTCCTTTAGTAAGTTCAAGTCACTATTACCATTAACTACATTGCTGCAGAAACGGGGATATTCACCAACAGATCTAGAAGGTGCAACTTTCTTATTAGGAAATAAATTTTTAACTAAATATATGTCTTCCATGCAGGTCTCTCTTTTAAACATGTGTTCAATACAAATGGAATATTAATTGGACTTTAAAAAGAAAAAAATTAATTCTGCCATTTGTAGCCACATAGATGGAAATGAAGAATTTAGCCAGGTATTAAAACAAGTGTTGTATTTTCTCACTTATATGTGGAATCCAAAACATCACACTCATAGAAATAGAGGATAGAATGAGGTTACCAGAGGGAAGTTGATAGGAAGAATAGGGAAATGATGATCAAAACATACAGAGCTTTAGTTAAAGAAGAGGAATAAATTTTGGGGTTTTGCTTTCTTGTCTTCCCTGGGTTTTTGTTTTGTTTTGTTTCAAGCAGACTGCACAGCATGACGACTATAGTTAACAATAACATACTGTCCTTTTTAAAATCACTACCAGAGTAACTTTCAAATGTTCTCATCACAAAAAATTGCTAAGTATTTGAGATAACAGATACGTTAATTAGTTTGATATGTTTGTCCCACATTGTATTCACAAATCTTCGCATCACATTTTATCCAACACATACATTCAACTGAAATTTATCAATTTACAATTTAATAAACAAATAATAAACTTGTTCTTGGGACTATTATTATTTTCAATGTAAAAATCATTTTTATTCATCTGCTCCCATATGTTGTACATAGAATTTGAGACCACAATTTAAAACTACAAAAAAATCTAAACGACACAGTAACAAAGTCAACTTTTTGTAGCAATGTTTGAAATGAGTTTAAATTTTGAAATTATAAGTAATAAATTACCTGAAATAGTGAAACACACACACGCAAAGAAGTTTTGTCTTCTAAATTTCCAAATGATACAGATGCCACGAATCGGTTTACTTTTAATTAGGCCAATAATTTTTTATATTGAAATTCTTGGAGAGGAATGTGTATTTGAAATAGGCATTCTTTTTCTATTAGCTTCAAAAATTGGGGAGAAACTAAAGCATAAAATCAATCAAATGGCTTATATAGATTTTTGGCAGGTCAAAATACACTAAAAAAGGGATTGTGTGTGTATAACAAGAAAACATTATATAAATACATATAATACAATAGATATTATATATATTCACCTCATGCCTTAAGAATTAATTAGATATTTTTAAATTTTTCCTCAAAGGGGATTCCCTCATTTTAAAATAAGAAAGCTAAGCCCAGGAACAGCTAAATCATGACAGACCTGGGTTCTGTAATCTCTCTGTCTTCATTTGACAGCCTAATCTCTGAGACTTAGTCTGAAACACTGGCTGAAAAATATTTTATGAACTAGTCTCAAAATTATTCAAAAGAAAGTTAAGAAAATTTATCAAGCTGAGAAATTTTTTTAGAACACCAAAGTAAAATCTTGCAAACATTTGATTAAACAACAGTCACTGCAGATAAACTTAGTAATCATGCTTTGACCAGGAAATCTTTTTCTGGTAAGATATGTGAGAAGAGCTACACAGCAATAAGCATGCGTTTGTCCTAAGGTAACTGTGTAGGAAAGGTTTACCTACCCCTATGCTTGACAGAAGCATAAATTTAAGACAGATTGCTCCTTCTGTAGATAATCTACTTACTGCAGATTCTTTGTCTCTGTTCCCCCAAGTTTTGCTCTAAGAAGAAATTCATCATGCCCAGAGAAAATTTGTCATAAAACTGATGCATACTTGGAAAGTGTGAACAAGACTTGGCATTTTTTCCTTTAAAATTAGTCATTCCAGAAAACCCAGTTCATTAAAACATGCCCTAAATATCAAAGGATTTGTTGCACCAAGAAACTTTTTAGATTCGTGAGGAAATCACAGTAGAAAATAATTAGAGTTTAAATCAAGAGAAGGACTATAAAGGATTAGCCATGGTGCTGGAAACCAAAGAAGATGACTAAATAAATTATCAGTAAAAGCAACTCACAAGCAAGTTTTTACTTTAATGGAAATTCCAGAGACAATGGCATACTAAATTATATTCTTGGTTAAAGTGACAGTCTCTCTACATGTCAAAATAAAAATAATCAAGTAATTTTGCCATTGAGCAAACTGACTGCCTCTCAGTAATATACTGAATTAAATCTGATTATTCAGATTTAATTTCTATAGAAAGTAGCAGTATACTGTTTTAATATAAGAACTATATTAGATTTTTCAACCACATTTTAAGAAGCATCACAAAAATAAGGAGTTGTCATATTCACTTTAAAACTATGCTGCTCAACAATTGTCAGACTCCCTAACTTAGCTTTGTTCTTGCATGATCAAGCATTTAACCTTGTCTGACTTCTTTCAACAAAACCATTGGAAAGATGATCTCAATGACCAAGAAGTTTTCTCCTTGTAGTATTGGGAACTGAACACGCAGCCTCACGCAGGCGCTGCCACTAAGCAATAGCCCCCTAACCCTTTTCATGTCTGAGACAGAATCTTGCAAAAATTGCAAACACTGACCTTAAACATGAAATCCTTCTGCGTCAGCCTCACAAGTAGCTGGGATTAAAATTATGTACCACCACACATGACCCAAGAGTTATTCTTTAGAATTGTAAAATTTGGGTGTCAAATCTCAGGCAGAACATGTGCTTCCCTACACAACTAGAAATCTATTATCAAAGGAGTAGCATCAACCTTCTGCATCAGCACTTACCCTTTTTCCAAGTCCAGAACAAGGACTCCTTAGACTAAAGTCACTGAAAAGAGAGGTTCAGGATAATATGCAAATGCAGGTCTCTTTTGTGGAACAGGCCTGATTTTCTTTAAGGAAGACATCAACTTTAGAATTAGATTAAAATATGGATTTAGAACTTGCATATAAAAAATCAGAGTTTTTTCTTTAATGTACATTTTGACTGAATTTTGCTGGAGATATTGCTGTAATATTATCTATGAGTTTAACTTATAAAACTAGATAAAATCTGAAGATATTACTGGTACAACTAGTTTGTGAGTTGTACAGTTCTTGCATTTGTATGAGACCACACTTTTTTAAAGTGCTTTTATGTATATGAATTCCTCTGCTAAACACATATTTTATAAGTTAGGAAGATAGCCCTTTAACTCTTCATTTTGCTGGTCAAGGAATTGTGACTTGGAAAAGCAAAAGAAATTTATTCATAAGTCATAAATAGCTATGCCAAGCTTAAAATCAAAATAATATTAACATGAGAAAAAAATTTACAACCATTTATGTACCACGGTCTATTCTTCACAATAAAGTTACAGTTAAGTGAGTTATTGCTAGTTATTTTTATCATTCTGCATAGTCCTAATACTGTGTGTGGTTGAATGGATAGATACACAGGCTATTAGATTTGTTAGTCACATGTGCTAAGCTATTGGACATGAGATATGAGAAAATTCTTACACATCTTTAATAACTGACTGCCTCTCAGTAATACACTGAATTAAATCTGATTATTCAGACTCTTCTAAGTTTTAAAATTCAAAGCATCAAAGATTTCTAAGAACTATTTAAGTTAAGATATCCTGCATTACTTCTGTATTAATATTTCTTATTTTAAAAATTTGGTCTAAAGCATTCCTAAAACCATACATGTCTGGCTACACACGTGTATGCACACACACTCCTTCTTGCAATATTCATCACAATTTGCAGCCTTGCCTTTTGGCTGTCCAGATGGCCCACTGGTTCCCTTCAAACTGAGCTCCAAGACTCCTTTTTTCTAATAGCTGGCTGCCAGCAGGAGCTGCCTTTGGCAGCTGTTGCTCCATAGTCAAATGCAATGACCCTGGATGGGGTGTGTTTCAGGACAGTCTTCAAGTGCTTTCTCTGCCTACTTTGCTCGGTCATGGCCAGTCCTCACTTATCTATGCATTTCATTAATAATTGAAAATATCACCATCATCAAAGGAAAATGATTTAAAATGACAGAAATTATGCCAGGTAAGACCCATGGTCTCGGGTTTTTGTTTGTTGTTTTTCTTGGGGTTTTTTTTGGCGGGGGGCATCTGATGGCAGCAACTAAAGTTGTGGGAGATTTTTGTTATCAGGATAAATTGTTCATTTCTAATCATTCTTCCATTCATTTATTCAATGATTTTAATAAATAATTTATAATATATGACTTCAGCTAAGTGGCTGGGAATACATTGGAGTTGGAAGGATACAAAGCATGGGAGGAAAGAAGGAAGGGTGGAAGCGAAGGAAGAGTAGAAGGGGAAATACAAGTCATTATCTTCAAGGAATATCAGCTGAGACTTCCAGCTACATCACTAAAAAAACGTTCTCTGTTCTCTGAGGCTCTGTGCTTCTGCATCCGCAAGCCTGTTGCCTTCAAAGCCCATCACCTGATACCACGCCACCCTCTCTTCCTGCCTGGTTAGTATGGCTTCATCCTCATTCTAATATCCAGTGCTGCCTACTGAAAACCTCTCCTAAACCCACTGCCAGCCACAGTTATTGCTCTTCTTTGTGCCATGCACTTCCATCTGTCATCATATTCAATTTCAATTACTTTATACTTATTCTGTTTCATTTTAGCTATATTTAAGATATTTAATGTAATATATTTTATATATGCATAACTTATATGAAATGTTATCCATCAGTCATATTTAATTCTATTTAATAAATACATTACTTTTTGTTTGTATCCATTTTTTATTCTATATATTTTTCATGTTTTCATTATTTTCTATCTCCCCAGAACATATTATCATTCCTGCCATTTTAGGAGGTCCCAATAAATACTCCTGAATAAAAAAATGGTTAAAAAATGATAAGACATAATGATGTAAACTCTTAATGGTTACAAATACAAGTTTCAGTCAAATTGCTGCTTTCCTCCACCATGTCCTCTGCCATGTTTTGTTCATTTGAGTCTACTGATGATGGACTGAACCCACCAAAACCTTTAACTAAAATAAATCTCTCTTTTAATTTATAAGTACTAAATAGTACAT
Source organism: Hydrochoerus hydrochaeris (assembly GCA_004027455.1). Classification (NCBI taxonomy): domain Eukaryota; kingdom Metazoa; phylum Chordata; class Mammalia; order Rodentia; family Hydrochaeridae; genus Hydrochoerus; species Hydrochoerus hydrochaeris. Next base: position 114,818 of record PVLA01006573.1, read on the forward strand.
TGTTCCAGTTGATGATAAAGATGACTAAAACAGGAAATTACTACTAGGTGTGGGGTCATTGCTGTGATTATGCCTGACTATAGATACCTTTGGAACTGCTTTGTAAGAGGAGTTTGGGATGGTTTGAAGATGCCAGCTACAGAAGGCTTACAGTGCTATCAGCAGAAATGGATGCAAGATTCTGGTGAGAGCTCAGATGACCAGAATACTGATAGAAAATCAGAAACTAATAACTAGGGTCATGAAATTTCAGATGAGAATAAGAACTGTATTTAAAATTGTAATAGAGGTTATACATGTTTCTCTCTGACAAAAAATTTGCCTACACTTTACCCATGTCCTCAGACTTTGAATGAAGTTGAATTTAAAGATGGCAGACTAATTAATCTGGCGAAGAAAATTTCAAGGCAATCCAATATTCAGACTGTGGCATAAGCATAAGCATTGTTGCCAGATGTACAGTAAGAATCATGATCAAAATGCAGTGTGGGATAACTTGAAAATTTTTGTTGGAGGCCAGAAAAGAAGCATCAGTAAAGTTGAATCCAAGGAGAATTTGGTTGCTGAAAGATTAGCATTAAAAAGAAGTCATGTATTTTGCATCAGGGCAACAGTAAAGCTTAAAGGCATCCCAGAAATTAAAAAGACTTCACCCATCACAGGCTTAAAGATGCAAAAATACAAACCTCTCATTTGAAAAGAGAGCCTATGGGCTTCCTGTTCAATAAGTACCACCTAGGGAATTGTTTCCCATCATTCTGTGACATCCAGCCACCAATAAGAGACCACTACAGTCATGGTCCAAAGGACCTTGACTACTGCTTGGGCTAATGGCAGACCTTGACATAATCCATGTAATGCTAGTTTTACAAGCATGTAGAATGCAAGAGTTATCTGGTCATGGAAACTTACACCAATATATCAAAAGAGGACCTAGGCAGCCAGGCAAGGAGCCCCTGAGAAGGCTGTCAATGAGGCTGTGACAGTGAAGCCAAATTGTAGTAGACTCCCAGAATTAGAAGATGCCAGAAACATGGAATATCTGCTGAGAAAAACTGCAGGCAGTGAGCAAAGCCAACCCAAGAGATAGGCCACTTGGGCTTCAACCAGCAAAGCCACAGGAATTGGTCTGCCCACATTCTTTGGAACTCACATGTCACATTGATCTGCCCTAGATGCTGGACATGCAGCTACAGGACTTGATGTTTGCCCTGCTGGATTTCAGTCTTGTTTTGGTCCAATTCCTTTCTATTTTCCTATGATTTTCTTTTGGAACAGGAATGTTTACTCTGTGCCTTTGTATATTGGAAGTGTTTAACTTTCTTTGTGATTTTTACAGGGGCTTTCAGCTAAGAGTTTGCCTTGAGTTTCAGTGGAGACTTTGGACTTTAATTTTTCAGCCATACTAACACTACTGACTTTAGTGACTCAGTGATGGGTTACATACATTTTGCATAAGATGGGTATCAGCCTTTTGGTGCCTGTCTTAATTACTTTTCTGATTCCTGAGGCAAAATATACAATGCCCAAAGTTAAAGGAGAAAGGGTTTATTTAGCTCATAGTTTGTAGAGGTTTCAGTCCACAATCAGCTGGCTCTTAGTCAAAAGAGAATATTCCACAGCAAACAGAATGCAGCAAAGCAACAAGAGACTTTAACAGCATCTTTCTGTCCCTCATATATTGTATCTGGGCTGCCTGGAACAGGGCAGTACCAAAGCAATCCATGGGCTGATTAAGTAATCACACAATTGCCAGCATTATACACTCTAGATTCAGCCACTTCTGAAAAAGTCCCTCCTATAACCATAAGAGGTTTTGTGGGGACACCTAGACCCAAACCATAACAAAGCAGGTAGTAGAATGTTAAGGTTTTAGATCTAAATGTCCTCCAAATATCTTGTATTTACAGTTGGGACCTGGTCAGAGAGGGCCAGTCAATGGGAGAATGACTGGAAAGTATATTCTCATCCCCAGGACCTTCCTTCTCTCTCTGCTTTCTGGCTGCCAGGACATGAGAAACTTTCCTCCACCATGCCCTTTCACCTTGTCATTTCTGCCATGAATCATGCTGACCATGAACTGAATCCTCTGAAACTGTCAACCAAATAAGTCAGGTATTTTGTCCCAGCAATAGAAAAGCTGACTACCACACTTTCTGTCTTTACTATTCTCTAGTACCTAGAATTTGACTCATATGCTAGTCTTTTTGTCTGCTCTCTGCCTTGTGTCTCTTACTCACTTGCAGTTTCCGCTTTTTTATCTTCCTCTTCATTTCTGCTAATTCATGACTTTAGTTTGTTAAGACCCTCATGGTATAACACTACTGCATGGCTTTTCTCTAAGCAATTTTTAGTTTTAAACTGGGTGTTGTGACACATGTCTATAATCCCAGTACTTGGAAGGCTGAAGTAGGAAGATCACTGTGAGCTCAAGGCCAGCCTGAACTACATAGCAAGACTTTGTCAAGAAAGAAAGAAAGAAAGAAAGAAGGAAAGAAAGAAAGAAAGAAAGAAAGAAAGAAAGAAAGAAAGAAAGAAAGAAAGAAAGAAAGAGGGAGAGAGAGAGAAAAGAAAAAAAGAAAAGAAATCTTTCAGCTTTTGCTCACACATGGTTGACCTCCTCCTTGATAATTCACAAATGATATTACTGAGAAAGAGAACTGGGTTAGCATAGCTCTTCTTTTTGGCCATATGGTACAGCCCTCTGAGCAGCCTATGAATGGACTGCCCCAGGGATCCATCTCTGGGACAATGGACTGCAGTTAAAGATGAAAGTCATAGAGGCCAAGCATGGCCATCTGAGATTGTTTCTTTATGGAGAACTGTAAAAAGTCTTCCTCACAAGTATATTATGACATATACACCAGACAGTACAATTATACTGGCAGAAAAGGGAGCAGCCTGGAGACAAGGAACAATACAGAAGCTCTCAGCCTACCCATGTGGAGGGAGAAATTGTACTATCAATGGCTGTAGTATATCTCTTTTGACTCATATTCAGTCACTCACAGGGAGTGTTTTAAAAGTTCTATTGGTTACGATAAAAATAGGGATTGAGACAGAAGGTGATGGGCAATATCAGTAGTGCTAATATAAATTATAATCACAATAATGACAACATTCATGATATTACACTGAGCCTTAATGCTTTATTTTCCTATTATTAAATTAGAGAGCCTACAAAAAATACTTATTTGCAGAGGTACAGTGTTTGTCCAAATTCTGGTGACATTTTCAACTACACCATAGACTAACTGGCTCACTTGGAATTAGGCTTCTTGATAATGTGAGAAATTGGAATGAAACTTTATATAAGGAGGACCTATGTGATCACTTTGAGTTTGGGAAACATTGCTGTACTGAAGAATAGGGAGGGATTCACTGTGCAGAAAAAGTTTATAGCCATTGGGTTGGTACTAAGCAACACCTTCCAATATTGTAGCCATTCATCATCTGTGGCTGATCACATTTCAATGAATTTAAACTAAATTAAAATGTTAGTATTCAGCTGCACATATCACATTTTAAGTAACCAATATCCAAATTTGGCAAACAGCTATTATACTTGAAAGTGCAGGTAGAGAGCACTTTCATCACCAAAAAAAGTCTATTAGGCAGTGCCAATCAGGTATGATACTTGGTGTTGAGGGTAAAGAGAATAAGAATAATCTGACCACAGCTTCCCTCATTGAAAGATGACCTTAAGATTTCTAGGAAAGTACATGTAGAATGAGTTGCCAGGAAAAGGATGTTTGACTTCTTTGCTTCACAAACTGAATTTTTAAATAAGCTGACACAGTTCAGAGAAAAGAAAATGAATACACTCAAAAATATGGCCAGAGCACCAGAACATGAAATCATCTTTCAGGCCCAAGACATTGACTCATGGGAAAGGTATGCCCATTTAGTGGAAAAACAAACAGGGTACACAATTCAATGACCCATTTATAGAAGTCATGAAACTCATAAATTTGGCAATTTTCTAGAGAAATTCTATACTATCCCTGAGAGGAAGATTTTTGAAATCTGGCTAAGGAAAAGAATGCTATATATGAGGAAGAAAAGCCACCAAATTCAACAAAGAGCTGGGTCATTCTCTAGAAGTCAGCCAAGTTCTCAGATAGTACTGAAGGTTCTTCCCCAGGTAAGGAAAACTGTGGGAAATACACCCACCAAGAACACAAAGGAGAAAAGCTAGAAACACCACAGGATTTAGAATAAGGAAGAAAACTCGATAAATAACTGGAAGTAGTAGAGTTTCCCACACTTACAATTTCCAGTATTAACATTTACAGCAACAGTTTTCCAGGACTGACCAAGGCTGGAAGGGACAAGAGAGCAACAGGACTCTGTTGTAAGAATCACTTGAACCCAAGTGATCGCTCTTCTTTGCTTGTTTAGTCAATAGTATTATGAACCACATGCTTTTCCTTTTTTAACCTTCTCATAATGAGAAAGCATCTGTCTATATATAATAATTATAGACTTCAGGGATATTTATTTTAATTTTTTTCTTTGTATTATTTATAAACTGTTCTTTTAAACTATCAGATTGGAAACTGGGTGGTCAAATATAATCGGCTATAATATACTAACATCTTATTTTTGTTTGTGATAGCTCCAGTTTATATTGTTGTCCAGAAGCAATTAATAGCAGTTAATTAGCTGGGCATGGTGGTGTATGCCCATAATCCCAACACTTGGGAGGCTGAAGAAAAAAAGATCTAAAGTTTAATCCCAGCCTGGACAACTTACCAATTTAGTGAGACCCTGTCTCAAATTTTAAACTAAAATAAAATAAAATGGCTGGGAGTGTAGTGTGGTGTAAAGACGTAGGGTTCAATTTCCAGTGCTGAGGGGGCAAAAAAAAAGAAAAATTAATGACATAGTTACCTATCCATAATACTCCTTTCTAAATTTGTCTCAAAATAGCAAGGGCAAGATGTGTTGTTTTTCCCTTGCTGGTGGTTTTAGTGCTACTTTCCATCTGGCAAATGTCATCTGGGATGGAAGACATTACATCATCAAGTTGGCACTACTGATCACTTTCAAAACTACTTCATACTGGTGTCTATTTATAACCTCTCTTTACTTCTCAAATTCAATTCTTGTATCAGTTTTACTTAGCACCATTTTGTTCCTGTCTTTCACTCTTCAATAGTGTGTTTCTTTTGACTTTCTATTTTTTTATCCCTGTTGTCTGCTTTTCTGTGTTTATCGTAATGCATGCCTTCATTTGTAGTTTCTTTTTCTCCCCGTATTCAATTTGTCTGTCATCTTTTTTGTTTTACTTTTTTTTTATTTAAAGAGAAAAAAAGCATGTAAAGGGAAGAGATAATACAGAATTTTAGAAAAAATAAACAATAAGAAATCACTAGTTGATAAATTACATATTGTCCTCTTAGAAATAGTTGTTCAAGTTACAAAATTAAAGCATACAAAGTAGATAGTCAAACAGTGAGAGTGTAGACAGCTATGCATGCATGAATCTCTGCATGTATTTCTATCCTTTCTGTATTAGAGGGGAAAACAAAACTTAGCAAGACAAAACAAAACAAATTCCTATAAAAACATGAAACCAAAAAGTCGTATAAAACCACAGTACAAGGTGATCTACAATGATGGCTGTGTTGTTTCTTATTATCTTCAATAGAATTGCCTATATCATCAGGCATAAATGAATATAGCAGTATAATTGAATATAGCAGTACATAACAATATTAGTAAAACTAAAACATTGTAGACAGTATAAAACTTCAAAGGCAGGTAATAATCAAACCAGAGTGGATATTATAGTGAGTCTTGTCATCTTAAGTGCAGTTGCCTATACTCTCAGACTTGATACTATCAATCATAACAGCTTTGAATAAAATCTATTAATACAAAACAGCGATCCAACAAACCAGATTCGATTACAATCAGTCATGGTAAAACAGTGTAGGTTTTACAGAGCTTTAGATTGACTTAATAAGAAATTAAGGATAATTACCATACTATATCCTGTTATTATTGGGATTATTGTTTGTACCCTCAAATCTAGTACAGGTGGAATGACTGGAACAGAATATAATACATCTAAGCAGAGTAGTGTGAGTAATGTGGGTTTTAAATCCTGGTGCACTATTAACAATATAGCATATCAAGGCCATCTATGTTAGAGATTCTAGTTATCCTTCTCTGCCTCATTTCTGCTATACTATTTTTCTGCCTTTGTTTGTCTAGTTTTTTCCTTCATTCTACTGCCTGCCCCACTCACTGAGTCCTTTCTGCCACTGTTCCTAAAATCCTGGTATTTTTTTTTTCTCTCTCTCTAGACTGTCCTTCAGTATTCTCTGTAG